>SKCR01046457.1:0-50322 GCA_019454045.1 Zanthoxylum bungeanum
GGCTGAAGAAGGCTTTAATAGACAGAAATCTCGAGTTCAGTGGCTTAACCTTGGGGATCAGAATTCTAAGTTCTTCTTTATCGCTATGAAGAGTTTTCATGGCCGTAGTAAGGTTACTTCTATTACTAAAGAGGATGGTACCCGGTGGGGAGGAAGATGCTTTGGTTAGAGATGAGATTGTTTCCTTTTTTGAGTCCCTTTTAGGTCCTCAGCATCGTCAGCAGGATTTTGATAGGGTGACCCTCCATTCTGCTATTACTAGACATGTGACTGAGAAGCAGAGTATGGCTCTTTCTCGTGAGGTTGAGGATGAGGAGATTAAGGCTGTTTTGTTCGGGCTGAAAGACAATAAAGCTCCAGGTCCGGATGGGTTTAATTCGGGTTTCTTTAAGAAGTGTTGGAATATTGTGGGGGATGATGTCTTATGTGCTATTCATTCATTCTTTTCTTCTGGACGTCTTTTGAGGCAGGTAAATGCTACATCCATTGCTATGATTCCTAAGATTCCTAATCCTTCCCATGTTAAGGATTATAGGCCCATTTCTTGCTGTAACACCATTTACAAGTGCATTGCTAAGCTGATTGCGAACAGAATTAGGTCATTCTCCCTTCAGTGATCAGTCAGAATCAATCTGCTTTTGTCGAGGGAAGGCGTATTAGCGACAATATTCTCTTATGTCAGGAATTGGTTCGGAATTATCACCGGAATGGCGGGGTTCCCCGAGGGGTGTGCTCTTAAGATTGACTTGATGAAAGCTTATGACACTGTTCGTTGGGATTTTTTGGTTGAGGTTCTGAGGACTGTTGGTATTCTTGAGAGGATGGTGGGTTGGATTCAGGAGTGTTTGACTACTACGAGATTCTCTGTTTCTATTAATGGTGAGCTGCATGGATTTTTCTCTGGGGGTCGTGGGTTGCGACAAGGTGATCCTATGTCTCCTTATCTTTTTGTTTTGGCTATGGAAGTTTTATCAGGCCTTCTTCGTAATATGACTACTGATCCGGGTTTCCAGTTCCACTGGCGGTGTTCAAAGGACCGTCTTACTCATCTCTGTTTTGCAGATGACCTTATGATTTTTTGTAAAGCAGATGCATCCTCTGTTCTTTGATCAAGGATTGTATTGGGCAGTTCAGTGGTTATCAGGTTTAATTCCGAATCCAGCTAAGAGTCATCTCTTCTCTTCTGGCATCTCTCTTCTATGCAAGACCACTGCGTGATGTGTTGAGATTCCAGGTGGGGACTCTTCCTGTGAGGTATTTGGGGGTTCCTCTGATCTCTACTAAACTTAGGGCCTCTGACTGTGCTTCTCTTGTGGATCGTATTGTTATGCGTGCTAAAAGTTGGAGTTGTAAGTTTCTCTCTTATGCAGGTCTGCTCCAGCTTATAAAGTCTGTTTTGTTCTCCATTCAAGTTTATTGGTCTTCTTTATTTATTCTTCCTAAGTCAGTGATTAGGAAGGTGGAGACTATCCTTCGTTCTTTCCTTTGGAAGGGTAGTGTGCTTATCCCTACTGGGGCTAGAGTAGCTTGGAGCAAAATTTGTTACCTCTTAAGGAGGGTGGACTGGGTATAAAGAGTCTGGAAGCTTGGAATAGAGCGGCTATTGTCAAGCATATTTGGTTTCTCTGTTCTGGTCAGGTTTCTTCTTGGTCTTCTTGGGTTTACTCTTATTTACTGAGGGGGAGAAGTTTTTGGGAGATCCCTCGTCCTTCTGATTGCTCTTGGAGTTGGCGTAAGATTTTGGAGCTTCGTTCTTGGTCCCGTCGGCGGATGAGAGTGAGTATTGGGAATGGTGAGTCGACATTATTGTGGTTTGATAATTGGCATCATGTAGGCCCGATTGAGGACTCATTGGGCGAGAGAGTGATTTATGATTCTGGCTTGGATAGGATGGCGACAGTTGCTTCCATTATCTCTGATTCTGCTTGGCATTGGCCCCCTTCTAGATCTGCTGCTCTTGTTGATTTGGCTCAGACTCACCTTCCGTCTCCTTCTAGTTTGAGGGAGGATGTGCGCGGGAGAGATGGATAGAGATGGCGATAGATTATGGGAAGGCTGTGGATTGTGCCTGGAGATGCTTTGTTGGTGATTCCGGATGTAGTCCCGACTTGGTCGAGTTGTCTGGTTCCGGAGATCTACCCCCCGCCATTCTTCTTTGTTGGATGTCTATTCAGGGAGGCCTTTGTACTCAGGACAGTCTAATGAAATTTGGTATATCCTCATGCTCGCGGTGTATCCTTTGTGGTTGTTCGAGTGAGAGACATCGATCATCTTTTATTTCAGTGCCTATTTTCATCGAGGGTTTGGTCGTCTGTGTTAGCCATGTGTGGTTTAGATTGGAGCTGTCGAGATTGGCGCCAAACTGTTGAGTGGCTTTGTCAGTTCTCTGGTGCCTCTTTATATCATCTTCTGGTTCGTCTGTCCTTTGCAGCGTCAGTTTACCATATTTGGAGGGAGAGGAATGCTCGCACTCATGATATGCCTCTTAGGCCAGTTTCTATTCTTCTATATGATATTGTTTTTGATGTTCGGAATCGTGTTAGTTCTTTACGTAAGGTGACTCCATCTTATGACAATAAATGGCTTCACCTTTCGTGGCACTTGCCCGATGACATCTTTAGTTGATCTCTTGTAGCCGTTGGCTTTCTTCTGGAGGGCATGTCCTCTCTAGATCCTGGGGGATGCCCCTTTGCTCTTGTATAGTTTTCTTTTGGTTATAATACTTACCTTATCCAAAAAAAAAACACAAAAACACAAAATATTTTGTAATTTTTGAAAATTTTCCAAATTTTTTTGTATTTTTCGAAAAATTTTGGACTAAAAAAAAAACAACACACAAATTAAAAACAAGGTACTGATCAACTAATTCCCTCCCCCAAACCTAAATGAGATATTGTCCCCAATGTCTTAAACAGTAGAAGAAGAGTTTAGAAGATAATACCTGGTTAGCTGAAATTCTACAAGAAATTAAAGGTTAAGATCCAGATTAATTCGACGCCTCTTACCACGATCGTCTTCGAACCAATTTATCTTTGAAAGGATAGGGTCAACTTGTGGTTCATAGGCTATGAGTTGGTCTATTAGATCCGGAGCAGTTCTGGCAGTGAAGAGGAGTTCTTTCAAAGGTTTTGACACGAACCCATTTCTCCGAGCATCATCAAGAAACACACAAAGAAAATCATAAAATCCATCAACATTAAACAGTCCAAGTGGTTTCGTGGTATGTTCAGGTTCGCCCAAGATAGTATAATAAAAATTTCCTCCAATGTGCCCAAGCCACCTGGCAAAGCAATAAAAGCATCAGCACGGTTAATCATTTCTACCATCGTTCAGACATACCTGGCACGATCAGTTCCTCTCCGTTTGATGATCCAATAAGATTTGCCTCTGCCAAGGGTTTTGGGATGATTCCCAAAACGTGACTGCCTCCTTCCTGTACAGCCTTTGAAACGATCCCCATTAGTCTAAGATTGCCTCCGCCATATATTAAGTGCATATTCCTTGCAGCTAAGACTCGACCCAATTCCTGTGCTGCTTCTATGTATTGTGGCTTAGTACCAATACTAGTACAGCAAAACACACAGATGTTTTCAACTCGTCTTCTTGAAGTGGCTTCCATTTTTTTATGTATTTCTTTCTCAACTCTGGATGCCTTCATAAGTGCAATGACGGGCTGAATTTATAGTACCTGAAAAGGGTGAGTAAAAATAGCACAAGTATCTTCCAGAGGACGATTAGTAGCGAAATAATATCGTGATAGTAAAAAAGGACTGGATCCTGTCGGTGAAAATAAAAGAAAACAACAAAACAAATCACAATTATTAAGAAAAGACAAAGAGATATAATATTTACAAGAAACGTAATGGCTTGATTGACGTCTATGCGTCAGGAACAAGTTTCCAATCCAATTTTCTTATAAATTGGCAAACAGGGTCTTTTTGAGTCAGATTCCCGAGACTTATCAGCTTCCTTTCCTTTTGGAATTGTGTATGTAATTTGCGAATGGCTATGTGAACATATCCACTGGGATGCGTCTCAAGAGTTGAAGATATTTCATCTACAGACTCCTTACTCAAGCCATCCCTAATGAATTTAATTTTGTCTTCGCGATTATCAGACACCATTCCTAAAGAACGACAACGAGTGTTGCAATTAAATCGTGCACATTGAAACAAACACCCATTTGCTTAGCTCTACGTTTCTTTGCATATGTGCTTCTTCCAAAACCAGGCAGATGTGAAATAAAAGAGTCAGAAGACTCACCTGCCAATCGGACTCGTGCTTTAATTACCCAATGAATGTCATTGGGCACACCATGGATCGTCAGTAGTCTCATTCGTTCCAAGCGAGCTTTATAGACTTTCATCAGAGATTTTTTAGGGAGGGGAGGGAATTGCTTGTGAAGATTTGCGAGAGCTTCTTCCATCTTGAAATGACTAAACCTGCAAAAATTAAACACACAAAAATAAAACACACCAAATCACAATATATACACAAATTGCATGGGTTGCCTCCCTGCGAGCGCTAAGTTTAAAGTCGTCAGCTAGACGTGACTGCTCGATCGTTTATGCTGGATCTGAAAGTGTGACACTTTCTTTTTGTCGCCCAAATGATTCTCCCCAGTAATGCTTGACACACTTGTTTTTAACCTTGAAAGTTTTGTTAGCGTCAGGATCATGTATCTCAACGGCTCTATTTGGTAAAACTTTGGTGATCACAAATGGACCTGACCACCGTGATTTTGGCTTCAATGGGAAGAATTTCACCCTTGATTTGTTTAACAGTACCTTCTGCCCTGGTTCCTGTTGTATGCGCACTAACTTCTCATCATGTCTTTTCTTGCCCTTTTCTTTGTACAATTTGTCATCCTCAAAAGGCTGATTGTGAAATTCCTCCAATTCGTTGAGCTGGTGGAAATTTTTCTCTTCTGTTGCTTGTAGTGCAAGAATTGGCTCATTCAGTACAAAAGACGCTTTATCTTTAGGCTCCACAGGCAATTGACATGTTTTAAGTTTGTCAGTAGAACTTTGTCTTTCATCAGAGTTCTGAATGGTATTGTGTATCACATCGAGTTTGAAACATTCCTCCTTCTTTTCATCATCTGGGAAATTCATGGCCTTGAAAACATTGAATGTTACTTCTTGGTCTTGTACCCTCATGGTTAGTTCTCCTTTTTGTACATCAATAATGGTTCGACCTGTAGCCAAGAATGGTCTCCCAAGGATGATTGGTACGTCTGCGTCTTCCTCCATATCAAGGACAATAAAATCTGCTGGGAAAATGAATTTGTCAACCTTGACCAGCACATCCTCAACTACGCCTCTTGGAAATACAAGCGTTCTATCAGCAAGTTGTAGTGAGACTGAAGTTTGCATTGTTTCTCCAATCTGCAGTTTCCTGACAATAGAAAAAGGCATCAAGTTAACACTAGCACCTAAATCACACAGAGCCTTACCAAAGTTATGTTCTCCTATGACGCAAGGAACAGTGAAACTTGGAGCAAAATTTGTTTACCTCTTAAGGAGGGGGGGTCTGGGTATAAAGAGTCTGGAAGCTTGGAATAGAGCAGCTATTGTCAGCATATTTGGTTTCTCTGTTCTGGTCAGGTTTCTTCTTGGTCTACTTGGGTTTACTCTTATTTACTGAGGGGGAGAAGTTTTTGGGAGATCCCTCGTCCTTCTGATTGCTCTTGGAGTTGGCGTAAGATTTTGGAGCTTCGTTCTTGGTCCCGTCGGCGGATGAGAGTGAGTATTGGGATGGTGAGTCGACTTTATTGTGGTTTGATAATTGGCATCCTGTAGGCCCGATTGAGTACTCATTGGGCGAGAGAGTGATTTATGATTCTGGCTTGGATAGGATGGCGACAGTTGCTTCCATTATCTCTGATTCTGCTTGGCATTGGCCCCCTTCTAGATCTGCTGCTCTTGTTGATTTGGCTCAGACTCACCTTCCGTCTCCTTCTAGTTTGAGGGAGGATATGCTGGTTTGGGAAGATGATAGACATGGGAAATTTTCTGTGGATTGTGCCTGGAATGCTTTGAGGTCGAGGAGACCCGAGATGCCTTGGTCCCGAGTTGTCTGGTTCCGGAAATCTATTCCCCGCCATTCTTTTCTTCTTTGGATGTCCATTCAGGGAGGCCTTTGTACTCAGGACAGTCTAATGAAATTTGGTATATCCTCTTGCTCGCGGTGTATCCTTTGTGGTTGTTCGAGTGAGGACATCGATCATCTTTTTTTTTCAGTGCCTCTTTTCATTGAGGGTTTGGTCGTCTGTGTTAGCCATGTGTGGTTTAGACTGGAGCTGTCGAGATTGGCGCCAAACTGTTGAGTGGCTTTGTCAGTTCTCTGATGCCTCTTTATATCATCTTCTGGTTCGTCTGTCCTTTGCAGCGTCAGTTTACCATATATGGAGGGAGAGGAATGCTCGCACTCATGATATGCCTCTTAGGCCAGTTTCTGTTCTTCTATATGATATTGTTTTTGATGTTCGGAATCGTGTTAGTTCTTTACGTAAGGTGACTCCATCTTATGACAATAAATGGCTTCACCTTTCGTGGCACTTGCCCGATGACATCTTTAGTTGATCTCTTGTAGCCGTTTGGCTTTCTTCTAGGAGGGCTTGTCCTCTCTAGATCCTGGGGGATGCCCCTTTGCTCTTGTATAGTTTTCTTTTGGTTATAATACTTACCTTATCCAAAAAAAGGAACAGTGAAACTGCCAGGATCTTTCAACTTCGGGGGAAGTTTCCTCTGAATGATGGCACTGCATTCTCCTGTTAATGCTACTGTCTCGTAATCTCCCAATCTCCATTTTCGTGAAAGAATATCTTTCATGAATTTGGCATAGGTGGGCATTTTTTCCAACGCTTCTGCAAATGGAATGTTGATATGCAGCTTTTGAAGATCTCCAGGAACTGGGAAAACTTCTTGTCTAATTTGTTCTTCTGAAGACGTTGAGGAAAAGGTGGAGGTGGAGTGATCTGTTCCTTTTCCTTTGCTTCTTTTTCCTCCATCTGTTGCTTTGTTTCTTTTGGAACTTCCTCAACAGCTGTTTTGGCTCCAACATCTTTGTTGATTTCAGTACCGCTTTTTAACATGATGGCATGACATTGCTCCTTCCCCATGTTCCTTGGATTTGGCTCTGTGTTGCTAGGAAGGGTACCTGGCGGTCTGTAACTCTTAGCATTGGCCAGTTGTCCAATTTGATTCTCCAGTGCTTTAATAGAAGCTGATTGGCTTTGATTGAATGCTGTTTGAGCTTGAAACATAGCATCGTATTTTGCTTCTTGCTTTTTGAACATCTCTGCAAACCATTCTTTCATTTCTGGTTCTTTTCCATGCTCATGGCCTTTGTTCTGCTGGTGGAATCCAGGTGGTGGATAGTTCTATTGCTGGAATCCAGGTGGTGGGTTGTTCATTTGCCCTGAACTGTTGCTCCATGAAAAATTGGGATGATTTCTCCACCCAGGGTTGTTGGTGTTGGAATATGGATTGTTCCCCTGTCTGTTGAAATTATTGACATAGTTGTCTCTTCCTGCTGAACTGGTTCTGGTGCTCTTCTATATGATGAACTTGTGGATCCACCATTAACCTTCATGTTAAGAGTTTCCAGATTTTTGCAAATCATATCCAGCTTGACATTCAGTGCTGTGTTGGCTCCAACTTCATAAATTCCTGCGATTCTTTGGATCATGCTCCTTTCTGTTGGCCACAAAGAATTATTGTTGGCCATTTCTTCAATTAAATCCCAAGCCTGATCTTCTCCTTTTGCCATCAAAGCTCCTCCAGCAGCAGCATCAATTGTGGTTCTCATTATTCCAGAAAGTCCATTGTAGAAGGTTTGGACTTGTAGCCACTTTGCGATCTCATGATGAGGACATTTCCGGAGTAAATCTTTGAATCTTTCCCAAGCTTTGTAAAGGGATTCTGAATCTTGTTGTACAAAAGATGTGATGTCATTCCTCAGTTTTGCTGTTCTGGCTGGTGGAAAGTACTTTGCAAGAAATTTGGTGGCTAAAGTGTTCCAAGTTGTGATAGAACCTGCTAGTAGTGAATGTAGCCATGCTTTAGCTCTGTCCTTCAGGGAGTATGGAAAAACACGCAGTCTCATTGCTTCTTCAGCTGCTCGATTGTAATTGAAAGTGCCGCAAACTTCCAGGAAGTTGCTGATGTGAGCATTAGGATCTTCAGTTGCATTTCCCCTAAACTGTACTGACCGATGAATCATCTGGATGCATGTTTTGATGTCACACGCATTTGCTGGTAAGGGAGGAAGTATAATACAGGAAATGAGTCTGTCAACCACCGGAATGGTTCTGTCTCGAATGGGAATTGGTGGTGCAACGTTCAAAGGTTCAGGTTCCATGTTAACTAAAGCTTCTTGGCCTTCTCGTCTTTCCCTTCTCAACTGTCTGATGGTTCTTTCAATTTCTGGGTCAAGCGGTCGGAGTTCAAAGCTTCTGGTTCGTCTCATGTAGTTTCTGAGAACCTGAAACACAAGAAAACAAAAACAATAAGTAAAAAGAAATTAGATACAAGTAACGTATCTAACCCCTAAACTAATAGTAAAAGATAAATAAGTCCCCGGCAACGGCGCCAAAAACTTGACCGGCGTAAACACACACATATAACGCAAGCGCACATATCATTCAAGTAGTATAAAAATATCGATCCCACGAGGACTTAATTCCTACTGTTGTTATTAATTATTGAATCTATTTATTTACAGATATCTAATTGAGGGAGAAGAGAATGATTGCTTGATTGATTTGGTTGATTGTAGATTTGCTAAATAAATAAATAAATAAAAAGACAAAAGAAAATACTAAGGAAAATAACAAAAGACACAAAGATCTAGGGTTGTGAATCATTCTAATATCTTTTAAAAGATGAAGTGATTATTTTATGTTTGTGTAATAAATCAGTTTACTAACTTGGAACACTAAATTATGCAAAAGCCTATGTCGATGGTCAGACGCAAATACCCAGTTTAACCCAATTGAACCATATGTCTATGTCAACCAAATTATCTGGATTCATTAAGTTTAAGTTCCAATTATGGCTACCCCCGCCCGACAGGTATATGTCTATCCTGTAAGGAAATCTATTAAAGGGTTATCTATCCTCAAGGAAGATCGTGGGCTATTAAGTCTAAGGCTGAAACCTAAAATCCCTATGTCTAGTTCATTTTAGATTTACCACATCAATCTTATTGGTGATCAGACAACAAGAAGCATTAAGCTTAAGACTTAATAAGTAAACCTTTAAATTACCCAAACTATAAAATAACCCCTTATAAACCGATGATATTAGAATTCATCACAACCCCAGATAACTAACACATAACTAGGGCTAGTAAAAACTTAAAAGTAAAATACATAAAATAAAAATGCTGAAAAGTAAAAGACATAAAGTAAAAGCTGAAAAGTAAATTGTTGAAAAGTAAATGACGGAAAGTAAATGCTGAAATTAAATACTGAAAATTAAATGCTGAAAAGTAAATGCTGAAAGTAAATTACTGAAAAGTAAATGCTGAAAGTAAATTGCTGAAAATTAAATAAAGTAAAAGTACAATAAAAGAGAATGCTGAGGTAAAAGGATCCACTTTTATTACTTTTATTTTAGATATCTCCCTTAATATAATATATTAACTTTGCATGATAATTACCAACCAGCCATATAGGCGGTATCCATATTAAGTCAAATTAATAATTAATTACCAACCGACCAATCAGGCGGTATCCAGTTTAGTCAGGTTAAAACCAATTTAAATAATTACCAACCGACCAATATGGCGGTATCCTCGTTAAGTCAGGTTTTAACTAGTTTATATATTATAATTAAAGGAGATTAATCTAAATATTAGTAATAAAAGTTTTACCTTTTACCCCAGCAAAAGGAGAGTTACCTCCTCATTACTGAAAAGTAAAAACTGAAAATTAAAGAAAGAAAAATACTGTGCGTAAAAGTAAATTGCGGAAAGTAAAAACTGAAAAGTAAAGAAAAGAAAGTGCGAAAGTAGAAATTAATTACTAAAAGCTATAAATAAACAAACAAGATACAATATTCTTAGTATTCTTAAGGAATTCCTTAGAAGAAAGTATATATTTTACAAATGAAATGGCTTGGTATTTATAGGCAAAATTTTGCCTCTATCAAATCATCCACCAAATCAATTATTAATTGCTCCACCAAATCCATTATTAATTGCTCCACTAATCTCTTATCATGTTTGGTGATGATTTGATAATTTTTATTATTTATTTATTAATTGCTCCACCAAATTATTTTGTCTTTCAAAGTTGTAGATCTTTGAGTCTTCTTTAATCTAGAACTTGAATCAGCTCAATCCGATATCTGAGTAAAACGTTATGCCCAAAATACGACAGATGCGCAAAACTGGAATTTCCAAAACTGTACTTCGTCAAAACGCCCTTTCAAGTTTCCAATCTCCAAAATTAAAATATCAAGTCCAATAATTGCCCTTATTTGACCCATATTTCGTCCTAATTGATTTCATTAAGTCCCAATATTATTTTATCTGCAAAATAAACTAAAACACATCAAAACGTTCATCAAACCCGAGAAACTAAACAAAATATTAAGTAAAAGGGGCGGTAAATATTGATATATTTTCCGCTCATCAGGTTTATTTATACTTGTGTGTATATTAATTAGGTGGGTGCGTAGAAAAGTTTAGATATATATATACTAATTGGTAAATTTCAATTTAACCTTTCAAATTTAATTTAATAAAAACTTATAATTAATTCCATGAAAATATTCACATTTTATTAAAAAAAAATAAACCTCGCATTCGGATGCGACTACACAAACGAAATAAATTTTACGCAATCACGCTAAAATAATCTGGGATGTTACAGATGAATTCCAATATCATCGTTTTATAAGTGGTTATTTCGTGTCTTGGTTAATATAAAGGTTTATTTATTGAGTCCTAAGCTTAATGCTTCTTGTTAACTAGCCATTAATAAGATTGATTTGGTAAACTTAAAATAAACTTGACGAAGGAATTTTAGGTTTCAGCCTTAGACTCAATAGCTCACGATCTCATCTTGGGGCATGGTAACCCTTAAGTAGATTTCCTTCCAGGATAGACATATACCTGTCGGGCGGGGGTAGCCATAATTGGAACTTAATCTTAATGAATTCAGGTAATTTGGTTAACATAGACATATGATTAATTGGATTACTTTGGGTGTTTGCATCTGACCATCGACAAAGGCTTTTGCATAATTTCGTGTTCCAGATTAATAAACCGATATATTACACAAACATGAGATAGTCACTTCATCTTTAAAAGATATTGGAAGGATTCACAACCCTATATAGTTTCTTAATATTGAATTTTCCTTTAATTTACTTTCGCACTGTCTTATTTACTTGTTTTCAGACAAAAATTACCATCCAATCAACAACCAATCTTTTAGATACTTGTAAACATTGGCTTTATATATTAATAGCTTAAGTATTAAGTCCTCGTGGGATCGATACATTTTATACTACTTGAGCGACACGTGCACCTGCGTAATGTGTGTGTTTATCCCTGATCAAATTTTTGACGCTGTTACCGGGGACTTATTTATCTTTTAACTATTAATTTTGGGGTTAGATACTTTACTGGTGTCTAATTTCTTTTTACTTATTATTTTTGTTTTCTTGTGTTTCAGGTTCTCAAACACTACATAAGAATAACTATAAGCTTTGAAATTCGACCGCTTGACCCGGAAATTGAAAGAATCATCAAACAGTTGAGAATGGAAAGGCGAGAAGGTCAAGAAGCACTGATCAACATGGAACCTGAACCGTTGGAAGTTGCACCACCAATTCCCATTCGAGACAGAACTATTCGGTGGTTGAAGGCTTCATTTCATATATTGTACTTCCTCTTTTACCAGCAAATGCATGTGACATCAAAACAAGCATACAGATGAATAAAACAGTCAGTTCAGTTTGGGGGGAATGCAATTGAATATCCTAATGTCCACATCAGGAACTTCCTAGAAGTTTGCGGCGCATTCAATTACAATCAAGCAGCAGAAGAAGCAATGAGACTGCTTGTGTTTCCATATTCCTTGAAAGACAGAGCTAAGGCTTGGCTACATTCACTACCAGCAGGTTCCATCAAAACATGGAACACTATAGCCACCAAATTCCTTGCAAAGTACTTTCCCCCAGCCAGAACTGCAAAGTTGAGGAATGACATCACATCCTTTGTAAAACATGACTCAGAATCCCTCTCCGAAGCTTAGGAAAGATACAAGGAGTTACTCAGAAAATGTCCTCACCATGAGATTGCAAAGTGGCTACAAGTCCAAACCTTCTACGATGGACTTTCTGGACTGATGAGAACCAAAATTGATGTTGCTGCTGGAGGAGCATTAATGGTAAAAGAAGATGATCAATCCTGGGACTTAATTGAAGAAATGGCGAACAACAATTCCTTATGGCCAACAGAAATGAGCATGATCCAACGAATAACACAAATCCACGAAGTATGAGTCAACACGGCAATGTATGCCAAGCTATAACAGATGTGCAAATGCTTGGAAACGTTTACTATGCAAGTTGTAAACATCACCGGTTCCATAAGTTCACTATATGGCGAAGTACCGGAGGCAGAACCTTACAACCAACATGATGAGATGGTGAATTATGTCAACAATTTCAACAGACAGGGAGACAATCCATATTCCAATACCTACAATCCAGGTTGGAGGAATCATCCCAATTTCGCATGGAGCAACAATTCAGGGCAAATGAACAATCCACCACCAGGATTCCAATATAGCAAAACAAAGGCCAAGAGTATAAAAAGAACCAGGAATAACAGAATTGCTGGCCCAGATGAAAAAGCAACAAGCAACATATGATGTTTTGTTTCAGAGCTAATCTACTTCTATAAAGTACAGGAAAATCAAATAGGACAATTGGCCAATGCTCAGAGTTACAGACCTTAAGGTAACCTTTCTAACACATAAACAAATCCAAGGAACCGAGAGAATGAGCAAGGTCAAGCCATTACTTTGAAAAGCGGTACTGAAATCAACAAAGATGTTGGAGTCAAGGCATCCATCGAGGAAGTTCTAAAAGAAAGCAGCGAAACAGAGCCACATATGGAGGAAAAAGAGGCAAAAGAAAATGATCGAGAAAGATTCACTCCACCTCCATATTTTCCACAACATCTCCAGAAACATAAACTAGACAAGCAGTTTTCTCAATTCGTGGAGATCTTAAAAAAGCTGCATATCAACATTCCATTTGCAGAAGCGTTGGAACAAATGCCCAGCTATGTCAAATTTATAAAAGACATTATGTCACGAAAGTGAAGATTGGAAGATTATGAGACAGTGGCATTGACAGAAGAATACAACACCATCATTCAAAGAAAGCTTCTGCCAAAGTTGAAAGATCCTAGCAGTTTCATCATCTCGTGCACCATAGGAGAACATTACTTCGGTAAGGTTTTGTGTGATTTAGGTGCGAGTATTAACTTGATGCCTTTGTCTATTTACAAGAAACTGCATATTGGAGAAGCAAAGCCCACATCAGTTACTCTGCAACTGGCTGATAGATCGCTCATGTCTCCGAGAGGTGTCGTAGAAAATGTGCTGGTCAAAGTTGACAAATTCATTTTCCCCCTAATCTCATTGTCCTTGACATGGAAGAAGACAAATATGTACCCATCATCCTCAGGAGACCATTCTTGGCTACAGGTCGAACTGTTATTGATGTACAAAAAAGAGAACTAACCATGAATGTGCATGACCAAGAAGTAAAATTCAATGTTTTCAAAGCCATGAAATTCTTGAATGACGAAAAGGAGGAGGAATGTTTTAAAATTGATGTTTTAGATAGTATCATCCATGATACTGATGAAATGCCACTTTCCACTGATAAACTTGAAGTTTGCATCACCAACATGACTGACAACAAATTAGATGATGAAATTCTGAAAAGTATCAACTATCTTGATATACCCTTTCACTTCAGATCGACACCACAGTGTAGGCACTGCATTTTTGCATGTAAGTCCTTATGATGAGTCTCATTTGGAGGCACTACCTTTTAAGTCACGGAAGTCACGGGAAATGGACGTTGGAAGGGGAAATTCAGAATAGACATGTCATCGGATTCATTTCACAAGATCACTATTTTCGTTCGTGCTGAATTCGTTACTTCGTTCGAATGTCAAGCAGATAGTGGGCGTTCATGTAGCGTTCGAAGAGGCATTCGAACGGAGTCGGTATTTCTGGTTTTACTGCTAACCTCACTCCTAAGCCCAATTAGCCCACCAAAGCCCATAAAACACTAATTAAATCATATTCCAAATTAAATAAAATATTAATTAAATCATATACCAATTAAATAAAACAAATAAAATCTAAATAATCAGCTACCAAAATAATAAAAATACTTACACAATTTAAAGAAATCTCAAGCCTAAACAACACAAATTAAATATGTTAACTTCCTATTAGCCAAATTTTGTCCCCCCCTCAATCTTTGGTTTTCCTTATTCAAACCAAATCATATCCTCCATTTAATGCCAAATCTCTTTCCTTGTCAAACAAGATTTAACCTTAGCCTTTTGCCTATAAAAAGAACCTAATTCCAACCCTTGAACCCTCCGAGTTCATCCACACATCTAAACCCCTAGTCGATTCACACAAGAAAGACCCAAGCTCATTGACACAACTCTCCCTCACTCTCAATAACCGAAAATCACAAACCAAAGAACCCACATTGCCTTGACCAAAACACATCCCGAATAGCCCCATTTGCCTCTTCAAAACATCCCATTTACCTCACCAAAACAGTCCCCAAACCACACCATAACAGCAGCCAAAATCACATCCAAAACAGTCCCCAAATACACCAAGAACAGTAGCCTAAATACAACAAACGTAGTGACCAGAAAACGTCACCGAAAGAACAGCGAAATATAGTAAAAAGAGCAGCAAAACAGGGAGAATGACCACTCAAAACAGTGAGACAACGAACGAGAGCAGTGAACCTGTGAACCGGAGGAGTTGCGGAGCATTCCCCTTTTCCGACGACCGTGCACCGTACTTCCGAGAGTCGACATAAAAGGTTAGACCTGAGGGCACCTTTCTCATTAGTTTATATTCGTCTTTTAATTGTTTATTGAATTCTATTCTCATGAGAGTCATTTGTGGATGCATGTTGTGGCTCTGAATAAAATGGAATGCCAATTTCCACGCATTTTCTTAGTTTAATCATGCATCAGATCTGGTTCCGTTCGAATGCGTTCTCAAACGCTATACGAACGCGAACCTTTTGTTTACCGTTCGAACGCGTTCTCGAACGCTACGAGAACGCGCACGCATTTTCTTAGTTTCATCATGCATCAGGTCTGGTTCCGTTCGAACGCGTTCTCGAACGTTATACGAACGTGAATCTTCTGTTTACCATTCGAACGCGTTCTCGAACGCTACACGAATGTACACCCACTACACTGAGTCATTTTCATCACATCACTACATGTCCATTTTAGCATAAAGTTGTCTCTTTTTTACCATATGCATTTGTAGTACCTCTTTAGTTATCTATTTCCATCATGCGCTTAATTGTCTTTCCTTAATATGCATGCTTGTATGAATATTATTTGTTTGCGCTTCTGTGTCTACCAATGTGAAATTGTATGCTTTCCATATGTCAATTTATCTATATGCATGAATTTGGACATAGACTGTGTGCAAATAGGTTGCATGCAAATATGAAAATGTGTTACACGTAAATTTAGATGAACTAGTTGATGTATGCATGCGAACTTAGGAGTAAATTATCTTTGGAAATATGTTGCCTAGGCTTGGTTAGATTATTGCACAAATCATTTTATTACAAGTGGCCTAAGCAAGGGACCATTCCGAACCCAACGGTTTGAGGTCTTCCCTTGCGAGGGGTGAGTGCGGCCTTAAATCTCATTTTCCAGGTTCACACCGGGTGGCGACTCCATTATTCTCCGATTTAGTCCCCCGCGTGCTACTCCGTACTCCCAACTAGACCGCGAGCCTAGAACAGCATGCGTCGCCCAGTTCATGTGTCCCACAGTCTGGCGACTCCACTAGGGATAGAGAATCGGCCCCGAAATAATTTCTTGTAATATTATGATTTGTGCTTTAATTAACTGTGTTTACTGTGGGTTAAAAGGGGTTTAATCAAATGCACTTTTAAGGCTAGGTAATGGTTTGGTGTCTTCCCTCATTCACTACCTTTCTATAAGGAAAAGCTGTGAAGGCACCTAGATAATCACTTACTTGTGGCCTATTGTGATGGACTAATTTGGAGGACTCGTTGTTTATTCCTGTCACCAAGCGATAAGAGCCTAAGAGGCTATGGTACTTAAGAGAGCCTCGCTCCACCCTCCATCTGGGGAATCTACAACGGGAAATCCATTTGACAGTCAGTTACACACCATAACTCGTTGGCACGTACTGTAAGGTATAAAAAAGGTGCGTTCACTTGGTCGCTCGAACCCTTGAGTGGGGAGACCTAGTTGTGGGCAATCCTTCACCAGCGAGAGTCTTTATCTACACTCCCGCAAACCCACGCGTAGACCGGGGTTATATGGCCTATAGCAACTATTTCCTTGTGCTTGTGGACCATCCTCATTTGGATGCAGTTGGGCTTCTTATCAGAAATGTGAATTTGTTGGGCCATTTAAACTGGAACGAGTTCGTATCCTATAACAATTGGGCCAAAAGCTTCTGAAATGTTGATGGGACACTCTGTAGAAATTATTTTTGTATGCTCATTTTTGGGAACATTATCGTTTGGATCCATTCGGACCTTTTGTCATGAGGTATGGGCTTGTTGGGCCATTTAAAATGGGAAAAGAACGTATCTTATGATGATTGGGCTAAAGGCTTCTAAAATGCCAACGGGCCATTATATGTTTGTGTTTCGGAACATTATCATTTGGATACGGTTGGACTTCTTGCCATAAGATGTGAACTTTTTGGGCCATTTAAACTGGGACGAGTTCGCTCCTATGGCAATTAGCCCAAAAGCTTCTAAAATGATGATGGGCCGATTTGTGTGAAAATTTTAATAAGTTGATATATTTCTTGTATCGCATGCATCTCATGCATCACATGCACCTCATGCATACATGCACCATGTTAACACCCTCTATGTCTAAAAGATATCATAGAGTCCCATTGGGTTAGGGAAGAGGGAAGACTCACTAAAAGACCGGTAACAGATATGAGTACATCCGATAACGAGGTATCCCGGATAGATCAACTAGAGAATGGAAAATATGGTTGTGCCCCGTGCTGGGGGAAATTCTGAGAATGTGAGGCGTGAGGAGCCTCTGAATGGGTCGGGGGATGATATCCCCGCTTTTGATGATGATATGGCAGAGTATGCAACAGGCAGAGTGATTGGGTCTCAGGCCGAGATACAGAAACTCTGTGACCAGGTAGAGTCTGTTACCCGTAAGATGAAGGGTAAGGACGAAGACTTACTAGACTATGAGGCGATGACATTTGAAGAACAGCTACCAGCTCAGTTCAAAATTCCTGATATGGCCAAGTTCAATGGGAATGGGGACCCGAGGGTCCATCTCCGACAATATGTGTCAGTTATGAGTTCAGTGGGCCTGACACAGCGCCAAGCTCAGAAGATGTTTGGGATGTCACTCGAGGGGGCACCCGTAATGTGGTATCACAACCTTGAGAAAAAGGTTAAGGAAGATTGGAGGGAATTGGCAGATGTATTTCTGAAACAGTATGTTACAGACTTGGAGATTGATTTGTCACTCCGTGATTTCGAGAACACTAAGCATAAGCCGGAAGAAAGCTTCAAGGAATATGTAGACCGCTGGAGAAGCCAGCTTTTGAAGATGCAGACTCGACCCTCAGAGAATGACCAAATCAAAATGATCATCAAGGGCACCAAGCCCTCCATTTATGGCAAGCTGAGGAGAATGACCTCCATGATTGCAGATTTTCGACAGTTGAGGGAAACTGTCATGGACATAGAAGAAGAAGAAGCTGAGAATAAAAAGTTCTATGGCCAGAATAAGAGGAATTTTGGGGGGCATTCTGAGCCCAAGCCCGTTGCTGCCGAAGTCGCTGCCATCAGAAACAGACAATTCTCCAACCTTGGTAGACCTTTGTCAAAGGTATTTGAAAAGTTGAAGGGACAAAGACTCTTAAAACCCTTAGAGCCTAAACCACTTCCAGATCTTATACCACCCAATCTAGACCTAAGCCTGTATTGTCAATTCCATCAGAGGAGAGGCCATAAAACTGACAGCTGCACCCGCCTTAGGCATGAAATCCAAAACCTCATTGATGCCCATAAAATACCCGATCTTGAGAAAGAACAACCCAACACACACCAGAATCCTCTACCAAACTACCACTTCGTTCCCCCACCCACCTACATGATCAACTCCGGCCTACCCGAAAGCTTCGTCCTCCAAGCTCTCAACCACTCAGCTTCTGTCATGGGGATAGGGAACGACAGCAGTGGGGAACCATAGGCCTAGGAAGAAGGCAATGCTGCAAATGATGAAGCTGTTACTCCTGGTTTATTTGATCTTGCATTTTCAAAGACATTGAGTTTATCTAGTTGTTTGAACCATTTCTTAACGATAATAAAGACGTTCATTTCGCTTACTTGTCTGAGGCTCTTCCTTTCAACCTGCAACATGAGTATATTTGGCAAAAGCATTCAACCCTGGTACTATGATACTCAACGATGTTTAGAACACGGGGGAATTCCCGAAAGAAGCAAGCAGAGAGGACAGGATATCCATTCAGAAATTGGGAAATGGGGGAGCGAGACTGTCGGGTTTAGAAGGGAATGAGTTCACCAAGCCGATCAATGTAGGCAGATTGAAGCAGTATTTGGCCTGAAGAAGAGAAAATCAAGCAGTCACCAAGAGAAGACCTAACCCAACGAGATAGGAAACTCATTCCTGCATACATGCATACACGTAACATATTTTGCACTCTTTTTTGTGTTTGTTTTGAATTCACAGGTTTCAACGAAGAAAAAGAGAAAGCGTCAAATGCAAGCCAATCAGAAGCAGCAATAGTATAGTACATCAGTTTCAGGAATGAATCAGTATAAGTTTGGGGCGAGGCCAATATCAGAATCAGTTTGGGGCTGAGGCCCATATCAGTATCAGTTTTGGGCTGAGGCCCATATCAGTATCAGTCTGGGGCTGAGGCCCATATCAGTATCAGTCTGGGGCTGAGGCCCATATAAGTATCAGTCTGGGGCTGAGGCCCATATCAGTATGAGTCTGGGGCTGAGGCCCATATCAGTATGAGTCTGGGGCTGAGGCCCATATCAGTATCAGTCTGGGGCTGAGACCCATATCAGTATCAGTCTGGGGCTGAGGCCCATATCAGTATCAGTCTGGGGCTGAGGCCCATATCAGTATCAGTCTGGGGTTGAGGCCCTTAATAGTATCAGTCTGGGGTGAGGCCCATATCAGTATCAGTATCAGTCTGGGGCTGAGGCCCATATCAGTATCAGTTTGGGGTGAGGCCCATATCAGTATCAGTCTGGGGCGAGGCCCATATCAATATCAATTTAGGGATGACTCACAGGGCCGAGGCCCATATCAGTATCAGTTTGGGGTGAGGCCCACATCAATATCTATTTCAGGGTCGAGGCCCGCATCAACATCAGTTTGGGGATGAGTCCCAGGGCCGAGGCCCATATCAATATCAGTTTGGGGCGAGGCCCATAGCAGTATCGGTTTGGGGGCGAGGCCAACATCAGTGTCAGTTCAAGGGGCAAGGCCCACATCGGTATCGGTTTGGGGGCGAGGCCCGCATTAGCATCATGCATACATGCATACATATCACATACATACAATTTTTTTTTTGTTCACAAGATTGTAGCGGTAAAGACCATCTCATCAAGTAACGATTCAAAAATGAGCCACCTCTTATCAAGCAACAGATGCCGGAAATGGCACTCCAAAATGGAGCATACACAACAGATGCCGGAAATGGCACTCCAAAATGTAGCACACAGCAAATGCCGAAAATGGCGTTCCAAAATGGAGCACACAGCAAATGCCGAAAATGGCGTTCCAAAATGGAGCACACAGCAAAGGCCGAAAATGGCGTTCCAAAATGGAGCACACATACAACAGATGCCGAAAATGGCACTCCAAAAATGGAGCACGGTTCGAGAATGAACCAGGGGTCGCGGTACCTCACCACCAAATTAACTCAACTCAACAACATGGCAAGTTAGGTGGCAGCTGACGAGCCAGGTAAGTGAAAATAAATTGCATAACTTTGATAGGATTGTCACTGTTGCACATTACACAAGTCCCATCAAAGTGGGGGCGACTGTAGGCACTGCATTTTTGCATGTAAGTCCCTATGATGAGTCTCATTTGGAGGCACTACCTTTTAAGTCAAGGAAGTCATGGGAAACGGACGTCGGAAGGGGAAATTCAGAATAAACATGTCATCGGATTCATTTCACAAGATCACTATTTTCGTTCGTGTTGCATTCGTTACTTCGTTAGAACGTCAAGCAGAATGCGAGCGTTCGTGTAGCGTTCGAAGAGGCGTTCGAACGGAGTCAGTATTCTGATTTTGCTGGTAGCCTCACACCTAAGCCTAATTAGCCCACCAAAGCCCATAAAACACTAATTAAATCATATATCAAATTAAATAAAATATTAATTAAATCATATACCAAATTAAATAAAAACAAATAAAATCTAAATAATCACCTACCAAAATAATAAAAATACTTACACAAATTAAAGAAATCTCATGCCTAAACAACACAAATTAAATATTTTAACTCCTAACTAGCCAAATTTTGTCCCCCCTCAATCTTTGGTTTTCCTAATTCAAACCAAATCATATCCTCCATTTAATGCCAAATCCATTTCCTTGTCAAACAAGATTTAACCCTAGCCCTTTGCCTATAAAAAGAACCCAATTCCAACCCTTGAACCCTCCGAGTTCATCCACACATCTAAACCCCTAGTGGATTCACACAAGAAAGACCCAAGCTCATTGACACAACTCTCCCTCACTCTCAATAACCGAAAATCACAAACCAAAGAACCCCCATTGCCTTGACCAAAACACATCCCGAATAGCCCCATTTGCCTCTTCAAAACAGCCCATTTACCTCACCAAAACAGTCCCTAAACCACACCATAACAGCAGCCCAAATCACATCCAAAACAGTCCCCAAATACACCAAGAACAGTAGCCTAAATATAGCAAACGTAGTTACCAGAAAATGTCACCGGAAGAACAGCGAAATACAGTAAAAAGAGCAGCAAAACAGGGAGAACGATGACTCAAAATAGTGAGACAATGAACGAGAGCAGTGAACCTGTGAACCGGAGGAGTTGCGGAGCATTCCCCTTTTCCGACGACCGTGCACTGTACTTCCGAGAGTAGACATAAAAGGTTAGACCTGAGGGCACTTTTCTCATTAGTTTATATTCGTCTTTTAATTGTTTATTGAATTCTATTCGCATGAGAGTCATTTGTGGATGCATGTTGTGGCTTTGAATAAAATGGAAAATGTGTCGCCTCTTGTGGTATATAGGATGGAAACCCGGACATAAATTTCATAGCCGATTCCGAATGGACGGTAGTATGATCTGTACTCGGGATACAACTCCATGTACCACTTGAGTAAACGGCATATATTTCGTTTTCTGTTGTTTTGATGTGTTTAATATTCGTTATTTAATTTCTACATGTTATTCATTTGCGTAATGATGTGATCGAGCGCATGGACTTAGTAAGTCGGATTAAAGGTCCCCTATTTTGAGGGGTTAAAACCCTTTACCACGATGCTTTGCCGTGCCGGTTGATGTATATTCGGTTGAATGTAAGATGTGTTCAATCGGGTATACGAAGTCAGATATTGTTTCTTTTATTTCTTATATGCATTATGAGATAAAGCACATGGGCTTAGTAAGTGCGATTAAAGGTCCTCTATTTTGAGAGGTTAAAATCCTTTACCAAGATACTTTGCCGCACCGGATAATGTATATTCAATTGGATGTGAGATATGTTCAATCGGATACACGAAGTCCGATATCGTTGTCTTTACTTCTTTATATATGTATTGTGTTGTTTACGCATGGGCTTAGTAAGTGCGATTAAAGGTCCTCTATTTTGAGAGGTTAAAATCCTTTACCATGATGCTTCGTCGCGCCAGATAGTGTATGTTCGATTGGATGCGAGATGAGTTCAATCGTATACGTGAGGTCATACATTGTGGATTTGTTTGTTTATGTATGTGTTGTATGCATCAGGTCTGGTTTCGTTCGAACTTGTTCTCGAATGCTATATGAACGTGAACCTTCTATTTACCGTTCGAACGAGTTCTCGAACGCTACGTGAACGCGCACGTATTTTCTTAGTTTAATCATGCATCAGGTTTGGTTTTATTCGAACTTGTTCTCGAACACTATACGAACGCGAACCTTCTGTTTACCATTCGAACGCATTCTCGAATGATACGCGAACGCGCACGCATTTTCTTAGTTTCATCATGCATCAGGTCTGGTTCCGTTCGAATGCGTTCTCGAACGCTGTACGAACGCGAACCTTCTGTTTACCGTTCGAACGCGTTCTCGAACGCTACACGAACGCACACCCACTGCACTGAGTCCTTTTCATCACATCACGACATGTATATTTTACCATATTGTTGTCTCTTTTTTACTTTATGCATTTGTAGTACCTCTTTAGTTATCTATTTCCATCATGCGCTTAATTATCTTTCCTTAATATGCATGCTTGTATGAATATTATTTGTTTACGCTTCTGTGTCTACCAATGTGAAATTGTATGCTTTCCGTATGTCAATTTATCTATATGCATGAATTTGGACATAGACTGTGTGCAAATAGGTTGCATGCAAATATGAAAATGTGTACATGTAAATTTACATGAACTTGTTGATGTATGCATGCGAACTTAGGAGTAAATTATCCTTGGAAATATGTTGCTTAGGCTTGGTTAGATTATTGCACAAATCATTTTATTACAAGTGGCATAAGTAAGGGACCATTCCGAACCCAACGGTTTAAGGTCTTCCCTTGCGAGGGGTGAGTGCGGCCTTAAATCTCATTTTCCCGGTTCATACCGGGTGGCGACTCCATTATTCTCCGGTTTAGTCCCGCCCGGGCAACTCCGTACTACCAACTAGGCCGCGAGCCTAGAACAGCATGCGTCGCCCAGTTCCTGTGTCCCACACACAGGTGGAAAGTTTGGAACTACCGAAAAGGGAGCGAATCAAGCACTCGATTGAAAAACCACCACAGTTGGAACTAAAGCCACTTTCAAGCCATCTCAGGTATACATTCTTAGAAAATTCTTCTGATTTACCTGTGATTATTTCTTCATCGCTAACATTGGAGTAAGAAGATAAGTTGCTGAAAGTGATACACGAACACAAGAAAGCCATTGGTTGGACTATAGTAGACATTCGAGGCATTAGTCCATCATTTTGCATGCGTAAAATTCTGATGAACGACGAGTACAAAGCCATAGTGGAGCATCAATGGAGACTAAATCCAATCATGAAAGAACTCGTGAAGAAAGAAATTATCAAATGGTTGGATGTCAGCATCATTTACCCCATTTCTGACAGCATTTGGGTGAGTCCTATGCAATATGTGCCAAAGAAAAGAGGAATGACTGAAGTCAACAATGAAAAGAACGAGTTGATCCCAAAAAGAACAATTACTGGATGGAAAGTATGCATGGACTACAAGAAGCTGAACAAATCAAAAGGGAAGAATCATTTCCCACTACCATTCATTGACCAGGTGTTAGACAAACTGGCGAGACATGAATTCTACTGTTTTCTGGATGGATATTTGGGGTACAATCAAATTTCCATCGCCCCAGAAGATCAGGAGAAAACCATTTTTACATGCACATATGGTACTTTTGCTTTCTGCAGGATGCCATTTGGACTATTATAGGAGCGAAGTGGGGTTCACCGCTATGCCTATGATGTTCGGCGACCATGACATTGTTGGGCTCATAGCTCGTAGAGAGTACGAAGTAGCCCGCGGGGACTAAACCGGAGAATTAAAAGAGTCGCCACCCAATGTGAACTGGGAAAGATTGAAGGCCGCACTCACCCCTCGTTAGGGAAGACCTTAAACCGTTGGGTTCAGAATGGTCCCTTACTTATGCCAGTATAATGGACGGGTTCACACAATGGTATAGCCAAGTCTTATGTAGTTCATGCAAGGTAATTCAAATAAACACAAATTTGCACACCCATAAATAATAATAATAATCATAATAACGTAGTTCAAAAAGCATATTAAATTAAGAAATGCGAGATGCGATGACAAAAATTATAATAAAAAAGCAGGAAAAATGTCAATAAATAAATAGCAGATAAAATGGGGGTTAATCATGCATATATGAGTATTTCCCGAGTGGCATGTGGAGCCATATCCTAAGTACAAACCGCACAACCGTCCATTCGGATTCGGCTACGAAATTTACATATGGGTTTCAATCCAATATACCGCAAGGGATAACACACATAATCATTAATGCAATGTAAACAGACATGAAAAGAGATGCGAAATAATATAGCAAAACATAAACAAAATAAAGGCGGAATAAAATAATGATAAATAGATAAAAAGATAAATAAAAAAATAAAGGCGAAATAAAATAACAGTAAAAGTGAATCAATAGATAAAAATAAATAACGAAATGACAAGAAAAAGAAAAAAATATGACCAGAAATTATGTCGCTTTTGATGTAGGACTTTGCATACCCGGATGGATGAATTTTACGTCCAGCCAAACAGGCAGCGTCCAGAACTATAGAAATAAATGTGGTAAAGGTGCCCTTAGGTCTTACCTTTTAAGTTACTTTCTCGGAAGTGCGTTAGGCCGTCGCCTGAAGGATTGAAGCTTGGTTTCAAGGTTTGCTGTTTGCTATTTCTGGTTCGCTGTTTGTTATTTCTGGTTCTCTATTTGCTATTTCAGGTTCGTTGTTTGCTGTTTCTGGTTCGTTGTTTGCTATTCTTGTTCGCTGGTTGGTTGTTTTTGGCGCTGTTTCTGGTTTTTTTTTGCTGCTATTTTTTATTGTTCTTGGTTGCTGTTTTGGTTGTTTTTTGCTACTGTTTTGGTTATTTTTTACTGCTATTTTTGATAATTTTTTGCTGTTATTTTTAGTGGTTTTTGGCTTCTGTTTTGGTTGTTAATTTTGGTGTCTACTGGTTGTTGTTTTTGGCTACTATTTTGGTTGTTTTTGGGCTGTTGTTTGTTGTTTGGGTTTCATGATTTTTGATTTTTTTGTGTACTATTTTTGGTTTTTGCTGGTTGTTGTTTTCAGTGTTTGCTTGTTTATCGACTGGTTCACGGTTTCTTTGTTGTTTCACGATTTTTGTTGGACAATTATGACCCATAGAATCACTATTTGTACAGAACATTGTGTTGTTGTACAAATTAACTATGTGACAAAGGAAATTGCTCTTTTATCATTTGTAATTAGATTACCAGGATATATAAATGATAAAAGTCAATATGATTAGTTTCAGATTGATAAGATATGAGACAGTATCAATCCATGAAGGTTTAATCATTAAAACATCCATAGTCATTGTATTATCGAGATTGGACATCGATAATGAGGAATAGACTAGTATTGCACTTGTGCACGTTGTAGGAGCATAACGGCATAGTTCTCATATATTTGGGTATTGGATACTCATGCAAGTGTAATAAGAGGTTGTGTTTACCGATGGTACGGAAACAGCTTCGCTCTGGATAGACCCATCGGAATTCCATTGGTAGTATGACTATGTGTCTATGGAAGTCCGAATCAGGGTAGTTGTATTTGGTCTTAACTTGAGACTTGCACCGCTAATACTTGCGACAATCAATATACTTTGGTTTTGGTCGTCCAGGGCTTTAACAGGTTCTGTGTACGCCTCTTCTGGGTATATTGAGAATCGTAGTGTATTGGGTGTGATGTCAAGATGGAAGTATCACTTCAGTCATATGGAGATGATGGTCACGTAGGATACGAAACTGGTTGTGGGACACAGAAACTTGACGATGCTGTTCTAGGCTCGCGGCCTAGTTGGGAAGTACGAAATAACTTGGAGTCTCCACCCGGTGTGAACCGGGACAAAGATTTAAGGCCTCACTCACCCCTCGCAAGGGAAAACCTCAAACCTGTTGGGTTCGGAATGGTCCCTTACTTATGCCACTTGTGATGATGTGATTTATGCAATATCTTAACCGAATCTACACAACATGCTCAAGAACAACATATATCTAGTTCATGTTTATAAAGATAAATCCTATGTCTAAGTTCGCAACAAATAACGTAATCATGCTTGAAGATAAATAACAAACTAGGCTAAATCATACTTTAACAACAAATAAATAACCTACGAACTACAACATGCTCAAACACAAGTTCGGATGAGACGAAACACGTGTCTCTTAAATGGTACGTGGCGTTGTATCCCGAGTACAAACCGCACTACCGTCCATTCGGATTCGGCTACGGAATTTACGTCCGAGTTTCCATCCGATATACCACAAAATGGAACACATACTCCGCTCATCCAACAATCACATCATGCCTCAAACGACTCTCATGCGATAATACTTTCAAAATAAATAAAATAAAATGAAAGAAATTAAGTGAAAAGGTTCCCTCAGGTCTAACCTCTTTTGTCGTCTCACGAAAGGGCGTTACACGATCGTCGGAAGGGTGAAAGATCCGCTACTTTTCCGATTTCGCTAACTCAACGTCTTTTCTCATTGTTTCGCTGTTCGGGTTGTTGTTTTCGCTCCGTTTCGCTGCTGTTTATAGTCTCGATTTTCGGTGGTAACGATGCAGTTTTTCTGATCGTTGGGTTTAGTTACTGTTTGCGGTATTTGGGGACTGTTTTGGGGCTGTTTTGTGCGGTTTTGGGGACTGTTTTTGGTGCAGTTTTGGGGGCCAATTCTGGACTGTTTCAGGGCTGTTCTTTGCGTGAGTGGAAGCAGTTTGTGGGGGGTTCATTTGCGTGAGTGGAAGCAGTTTGTGGATGGCTGAATGGCGTGAAGCAAAGGTTGTTGTGGGTGGTGTTTAGGACGTGATTTAAGGGCAGTTTTTTTAGGGGTGAACTGAGGTGGTTTATTGGGTTTTATGGCGTCAATGGGGGCTGCTGATTATGGGGGTTTTATGCGTCAATTGGGCTGTTTTTGGAGGGGATTCAACGTGGCTTGCTGGCTGTTTTGTGTGAGAGTTGGCTGGTGTGAATGGTGTTGGCTTGAAGCTTGCAGTAAGGGCTAGTGAGGGACGCTTTGAGTTTGGTTTGTGAACTGAGTGGCAGTGGCGTGAAGCAAGGGGTATGTGGTGTGGAGTGGCTGAATGTTTGTGCGTTGATTGGTCGTGAAGTCTTCAGATTTGTTTAGGGTTTTGTATGTGTGTTTGTTTTGATCGGTGGACTGCTAGGTTTGGTGGGCTGCTGTGTATGGATATAATGGAGAGTGAGGGACGCTTTGAGTCTGGTTATCACCTTGGTTTGTGCATGTTGTCACGGTGAAGAGCAGAGAAAGATTAGGTTTAGAGTCGGCTAGGTTTGTGGCTGCTGCTTGCTTGAGGGGGATGATGGTTCACGTGTTTGTGGATTGATGGGTGCTTATTATGTGTGTCTGAAATTGGCCTTAATGTGGCAGTAACGTCAGTGCTTAAGGTTTGTTCACTTTGTTTTTCTTTCTTTGGAGATTGTCGTGTGTTAGATGGAGAGATGCTTAGGGTTTTCTTTTTTTGTATTTTGCCGTGTATTTTCGTCGGGAGCGAGAGGAACCTAGGGTTAGATTTGTGTAGTTTATATAGAGAGGGAATGTAGGGTTTGCATGGTTTTGTGCATGGTTTTGAAAGGAAATAAAATCACTTAATATTAGGTGTATTTAATTTGATTATTTTAGGCAAGAAATATGTAATTTATGTGGTGAATTATTTAAATTAGGTGGTTGATTTGATTTAATTTAATTTGGTAGGTGATTTTTAAATTTTGGAAATGATTAATTTAATTTTGGAATTTGATTTAATTTAATTAGGTTTAATAATTAGATTTAGTTTTAATTAAATTTAATTTCAATTTAATTGGTTTTTGATTTAATTGGTTATAATTGGTTTTAATTTAATTTAATTTAGATTTCATTTAATTTGTTTTAATTTAATTTAATTAGTTTTAGTTTAATTTAATTTGTGAATTTAATTTAATTGGTTATAATTGGATTGGACTTTAATTTGATTTAGTTTAATTGTATTTTAATTTACTTTAAATTAGTTAACTTTAATTTAATTTAATTTAATTTGTGACATGTATTTTAAAGGTTTTAATTATTTAATTTGTGAGATGTGTTTTAAATGTTTTAATTATTTTTTTGATGTGATTTAATGGGTTTGGTGTGTTTTAAAACAGAGGTCCAACAAGCGAACCCGAAGCGAAACAAGCGAGTTAAATCTGACAAAATACTAATTCCAAACTTTACGCTTCCAACGTCCGTTTCCCGCGGCTTTCACAACTAAAGAGGTAGTGTCTCCATACGAAACTCATCATCGGGCTAATATGCAAAAATGCAATGCCTACAATCGCCCCCACTTTGATGGGACTTGTGCAGTGTGTGACAATGACAATCCTATCAAAGTACGTGCAATGCATTTTCACTTACCTGGCTCGTCAGCTGCCACATGACTTGCCTGCTGCTTCGAACTGATTTGCTGATATAGTATATATGGTGGCGAGGCGCCTCGACCTCTGGGCTTTGTTCCCGAACCACCGAATGTGAACTGTGATGATGATGTAGTGGGCCCTCGACCCTGGGACGCATCCCGGAACTGCAACCGACAATGTGGGCACCTCGACCCTGGGCACCTTGACCCAACACCGCTGACAATAGGGACCTCGCCCTCGAACTGATGATGTAGTGGGCATCTCGACCTTGGGCACCTCGAATCGAAACTACAACCGACAACGGTGGCACCTCGACCCTGGGCACCTCGACCCATTACCGCTGATAATAGGGACCTCGCCCTCGAACTGATGATGTAGTGGGCACCTCGACCCTGGGCACCTCGACCAGGAACTACGACCGACAACGGGGGCACCTCGACCCTGGGTACCTTGACCCAACACCGCTGACAATAGGGACCACTCGCCCTCAAACTGATGATGTGTGGGCACCTCAACCCTGGGCACCTCGACCCGGAACTACAACTGACAACAGGGGCACCTCGACCCTGGGCACCTCGACCCAACACCGCTGACAATAGGGACCTCGCCCTCGAACTGATGATATTGTGGGCACCTCGACCCGGAACTACAACCGACAACGGGGGCACCTCGACCCAACACCGCTGACAATAGGGACCTCGCCCTCGAACTGATGATGTAGTGGGCACCTCGACCCGGAACTACAACCGACAACGGGGGCACCTCGACCCAACACCGCTGACAATATGGACCTCGCCCTCAAACTGATGATGTAGTGGCCACCTCGACCCTGGGCACCTCGACCCGGAACTACAAACGACAACGGGGGCACATCGACCCTAGGCACCTCGACCCAACACCGCTGACAATAGGGACCTCGCCCTCGAACTAATGATGTAGTGGGCACCTCGACCCGGAACTACAACCGACAACGGGGGCACCTCGACCCAACACCGCTGACAATAGGGACCTCGCCCTCGAACTGATGATATGGGTCACGACCCTGAGACTCATCCCCAAAACTGATACTGATGCTGATGTGGGCCTCAACCCTGAGACTCATCCCCGAAACTGATATTGATGCTGATATGGGCCTCAACCCTGGGACTCTTCCCCGAAACCGATACTGTCGTGGGCCTCGACCCTATGACTCATCCCCAAAACAGATACTGATGTAGGCCTCAACCCTGGGACTCATCCCCACAACTGATACTGATGATGATGTAGGCCTCGGCCTTGTGACTCATCCCTGAAACTGATGCTGATGCTGATGGGAGCCTCAACCTTGAGACTCATCCCCGCATCTAATACTGATAATGATGTAGGCCTCGGCCCTGGGACTCATCCCTGAAACTGATGCTGATGTTGATAGGAGCCTCAACCTTGGGACTCATCCCCGCAACTAATATTGATGTCTCCATACCCGGAGTGCCATACCTAGCAAAACTGATACTGATGTCTCCATACCCAGAGTGCCATACCCGGTAGAACCGATGCTGCATCTCCATACCCGGAGTGCCATACCCGGCAGAACTGATGTTGTATCTCCATACCCGGAGTGTCATACCCGGCAGAACCGATGTTGTATCTCCATACCCGGAGTGCCATACCCGGCAGAACTGATGTTGTATCTCTATACCCGGAGTGCCATACCCGGCAGAACTGATGATGTATCTCCATACCCGGAGTGTCATACCCGGTAGAACTGATACTAGTAATGATATGGGCCTCGCCCCCAGAGTGCCATACCCGGTAAGAATGATACTGATAACGACGTGCGCCCCACCCCTAAAGTGTCATACCCGGCAAGACTGATACTGATAACGATATGGGCCTCGCCCCCGAACTGTTATTGATATGGGCCTCGCCCCAAACTGAAACTGATATGAGCCTCGCCCCCATGCTGACTTTGATGTGGGCGTCGCCCCAAACTGATACAGATATGGGCCTCGCCCCCATGCTGATATTGATGTGGGCCTCGCCCCCAGACTGATACTGATGTGGGCATCGCCCCCAGACTGATACTGATATGGGCCTCGCCCCAAACTGATACTGATATGGGCCTCACCCCATACTGATGCTGATATGGGCCTCGCCTCCAGACTTGTACTGATATGGGCCTCGCCCCCAGACTGATACTGATGTGGGCCTCGCCCCCAGACTGATACTGATATGGGCCTCGCCCTAAACTGATACTGATATGGGCCTCGCCCCCAGACTGATACTGATATGGGCCTCACACCCAGACTGATACTGATGTGGGCCTCGCCCCCAGACTGATACTCATATGGGTCTTGCCCTAAACTGATACTGATAAGGGCCTCGCCCCAAACTTATACTAATATGGGCCTCGCCCCCAGACTGATACTGATGTAGGCCTCGCCCCCAGACTGATACTGATATGGGCCTCGCCCCCAACTGATACTGATGTGGGCCTCGCCCCCAGACTGATACTGATATGGGCCTCGCCCTAAACTGATACTGATATGGGCCTCGCCCCAAACTGATACTGATATGGGCCTCACCCCCAGACTGATACTGACGTGGGCCTGGCCCCCATACTGATACTAATATGGGTCTTGCCCTAAACTGATACTGATATGGGCCTCGCCCCAACTGATACTGATATGGGCCTCGCCCCCAGACTGATACTGATGTAGGCCTCGCCCCAAACTGATATTGATATCGGCCTCGCCCCCCAACTGTTACTGATATGGGCCTCGCCCCCAGACTGATACTGATATGGGCCTCGCCCCAAACTGATACTGATGTAGGCCTCGCCCCCAGACTGATACTGATATGGGCATCGCCCCAAACTGATAATGATATGGGCCTCGCCCCCAGACTCATCCTGATATAGGCCTCGCCCCCAACTGATACTGATATGGGCCTCGCCTCTGTGATTCATTCATGAAAACTGCTGACACTGTATCGTTGCTGCTTCTGGTTGGCGTGCATTTGCCGCTTTTTTTTTTCGTTGAAACCTGTGAATACAAAACAAAACAAACACAAAAAGGAATGCATAATATGTTACGTGTATGCATGCATGCATGAATGAGTTTCCTATCTGGTTGGGTTAGGTCTTCTACCGGTACTCTTGATGGCTGCTCAGTCTTCTCTCTAGTCTCATGGCTCAATTTCTTGCTATTCTTCTTATTCGCGGGGTGGTAGACTGGACGCTCCCAGTCTTAATTTAGCTTTCTGTTCTTCACTGTTTGCACTTGGTCAAGATGAACCATATGGTAGGGCCTTCCATATCATCATACTATATTACATGCTACGAAATAGTCCCAATAGTTACACATATCATTGTCCTCAAAGAATGCTCAATAATGAAACCAGAGAACCTTCAAAACATTCAATGCAACTCAAATCTAAGTCCTTGAATAAGTGATCTAAGCCAGACTCAAAGTGTGTGTGTGCAAAGGTTCTTTCACAGCTTGATCCTTAAGTAAGCCAACTCGATGATTTCGTTTCAAAAGTCGGGATCGATGGGTCAAACCAACCTAGATGTCTCAATTATGCCTGCAGGTGCTTTTTCGTGCTCAATGTGGTATGGTTTTATCTTTCTTTTCCTTTGTCTTTCATTTTTTTCTTTTCATTTTTTCTTATCTTTTTTTTTCTTTCTTTTCTTTTTTTTCATTCTTTGACACACCTACCCTTTAAGGTAGCATTTCTCCTCATGGTGGTCCTAATACTCGCCCATGGGTAGCTTCACGCTTATCGGTTATAGGCGGTCTATTTCTTTTCTTAGAGACTTTTTTTTTCAACCATACCACACATCATAACACAAGCAAGTCAGGATAGACATCTAAGTAAACGGTCATTCATCGACCCGCAATTTCTTCAACTAGTCACCTTGCTAACTACTCAGGTTTTCACCGCTAAGAACCTATAGTGAAGTGCTTACGAGTCTAGCATAGATCAACAATTCAAAGCATCAAATAAAAGCACATCAAGAGTTTATCATTTCTAAGATTTCATCTTAAAGCAATCAATTTCATCATCGGACTTATGTCTAACTATTCAGGGACTAAAAATAAATATTTTTTTTAAAGGCCCCCCAATGGTCTTTCTATCCTTGTCGTAAGGTTTTCTATTTCTCGATTTCCTTTTCCTCGCTATCCATGTTTGCTAAACCCTTCTTTGATAATTATTTTTTCCTTCTCTAACCCAACGAATATCTATGATGGCTTTTAAGACATGAGGTTAACATGATGCATGTATGCATGAGATGCATGCGACATATGAGATATAATATGCATGTGGTTATCAAAAGCATAAAGGGGCAACTTCTATAGGATATACAACTATCGTTCACATGTGGGTTTATGACAATGCCTTTGATTGAACTCCCTCAACCCACTATAGAAACGGTCAACTAAAGCACAAATCATACACATCACAAGACATGATTTCGAGGCCGATTCTCTAGATCCCCAGTGGATAAATCACAAAACATGCTTAAGAACAACATATATCTAGTTCATGTTTATAAAGACAAATCATATGTCTAAGTTCGCAACAAATAACGTAATCATGCTTGAAGATTAATAACAAACTAGGCTAAATCATGCTTTAACAACAAATAAATAACCTACGAACTACAACATGCTCAAACACAAGTTCGGATGAGACGAAACACGTGTCTTTTAAGTGGTACGTGGCGTTGTATCCCGAGTACAAACCGCACTACCGTCCATTCGGATTCGGCTACGGAATTTACGTCCGAGTTTCCATCCGATATACCACAAAAGGGAACACATACTCCGCTCATCCAACAATCACATCATGCCTCAAACGACTCTCATGCGATAATACTTTCAAAATAAATAAAATAAAATGAAAGAAGATAAGTGAAAAGGTGCCCTCAGGTCTAACCTCTTTTGTCATCTCACGAAAGGGCGTTACACGGTCGTCGGAAGGGTGAATGATCCGCTACTTTTCCGATTTTGCTAACTCAACGTCTTTTCTCACTGTTTCGCTGTTCGGGTTGTTGTTTTCGCTCCGTTTCGCTGCTGTTTGTGGTCTCGATTTTCGGTGGTAAAGATGCAGTTTTTCTGGTCGTTGGGTTTAGTTACTGTTTGCGGTATTCAGGGACTGTTTTGGGGCTGTTTTGTGCGGTTTTGGGGACTATTTTTGGTGCAGTTTTGGGGGCGAATTCTGGACTGTTTCAGGGCTGTTCTTTACGTGAGTGGAAGCAGTTTGTGGAGGGCTGAATGGCGTGAAACAATGGTTGTTGTGGGTGGTGTTTAGGACGTGATTTAAGGGCAGTTTTGTTAGGGGTGAACTGAGGTGGTTTACTGGGTTTTATGGCGTCAATGGGGGCTGCTGATTATGTTACTTTTATGCATGATATTTTGATTAGTTTATGTTTATGTTTAAATAACTATTTGTTTATTTTGGTTTAATGGTTCAATGTGCTCATTGTGTGATATTATGTTTGCCGTTCAAAAAACTTACTTTCAAGCATGCAAACTTTGATTAGAGATTATTTGATGAATGCGTATTAGATCTAGTTTACCCTTGAGCATGAATATTGAGTAGATTCGGTTAGTTTATTGCACAAATCATACCGTTACAATGACATAAGTAAGGGACCATTCAGAACCCAATGGTTTGAGGTCTTCCCTTGCGAGGGGTGAGTGCAGCCTTAAATCTTTGTCCCGGTTCACACCGGGTGGCGACTCCATGTAATTTCGTACTCCCAACTAGGCCGCGAGCCTGGAACAGCGTCGTCAAGTTCTGTGTCCTACACTGGTGCTCTAATATGCTGCAGCTATCGGGATAATATGACTAGGTCATGCTTATCCGATTATAGAGAATAGTTACCAGAGATCCGACATGTGCTTCGTACGGGGCAGACACAATTCCAGCCCCAGGCCTAGCACGTGACATCCGATACTGGATCGTAATACTCAATACTACGTATACTACGCCTGATATAGATAGGCACGGTGTTTTGCTAGAAGCCAACCATATCTTGTAAATCGGTAAAAACGTAGTACTAGGTACGTACGTGTTCGGATAGTCCGACGACCGGATTTACTGCCAACATATCCGGGGATCTCATGGGTCGCTTCCCGAAGATTCACCGATGACGTATGACTCGCACATAATTAATATAGGATTAATTAGAAGAGAGAAAATTAATCTGGGATTAATTACGGAGATATTTTATTTGGGATAAAATACTATTTAAAGAGAGAGAACGATTAATTTGGAATTAATCGATAAAATAATATATTCGATATATTAAACGAAATTAGATTTCGACGCGGAATTAAGATTAGATTTTAACTCGGGCGAACGAGTTAATTTAGAATTAATTCGCATGATAACATGCTTTGTGTGAATACATGGATGTGATGTATGAATAATGTATATCGGATGGATATTAGATGGGTGAGGGAAATTTTGGAAATTGTTGTAATAAATTTAGAATTTATTAAATTGGACCTACGTGTCCAGCCTATTGCCTCTTGACTCTTTGTATTTCTCTTCTCACCTATTCCCCTCAATGTAAATGAGGTTTCTTTAGAAGTGTTATGTAATTGGGTAGAAGTAAGATTTGTGCTAGCGGGAGAGAGGAAATGGAGAGATTTGTTCTAGGAACAAGTTATGTTAAATATCCATCCGCATATCATTATTAATTTATTTACCGCGCCTTATTATGCTTTTAGAATGCATGTTTAAGGGTGTATGATGAGACCTAATCAAAGATAATTAATTGGTTGCCAATTACTCGAAAAACCCTCAACAAATATTAAGCGTTTTTCCTTTCATTGAATGATTCATTCTCAAGATCCAAGATTGGCACTGGTTTGTTGGCCAAAGTCAAGGCCTTTGTCCATTGCGGATGTGTTTGAATCATGAAGGCTTTGTTCCATATCACATGTCTTGTCCAAGTTGTGATTTGTTGGCTAAAGTCAAGATCACTTCTTGTCTATCGACATCAATTAAGAAGCTTTCCAAGGTCAATGGGTCGCGCTTAACTGGCATCATTAAGTTTGTTGTGCCAAAGCCAAGGCTTAATTGATTCAGAGGAAAAAGGTTAGGGAATATATCGGATATATTGGCATATATTAGATATAAGTTTCGGACTTGGATGTCCACCTACTGGATCTAGGAATTGGATGAGATTCAATTGATCTTAGAGATCTACCGAGTTAAATATCATACAATTTGTTGGCCAAAGTCAAGGTTGTGTGTTATTTAACGGGATCCTAGCCCACTGGGAAACAAGGTTTCCCGAGTACTCAACAGAGGGTTAGAGGCTCGCCGAAAAATAGTGGGAGGCAAGTAGTAAATTTGCAATTTCGTTTAGATTCTTGCCAATACGCGCTCATTTCATTTTTCGTCAATACATAAATATATTAGTTGGACTAATATTTAATTGTTGTTTTTTAATTAAACAGATGGACTGTATTTAAACTACTTCAAATAATAGTTGATTATATAATTGGATTATAGTAATCAATATATTTGAATTTAACCAATCAAATTATAGTTGATTATATAGTTAGACTATAGTAATCATTATATTTAATTGTACCTGAAATCATTGATTGGATAGTTAGACTATTGAAATCAAGATTAATGAAAGATTAGCGTTTAAAACATAAACCTGGGTGAAAATATTTTAAACGGCTTAATTTTCAGATTGGGAATAAAACCTCAGGATAGTTCTGGGAACTAAGAAGTTGATAGAACAACCTTTTGGGCCTAAGCCCGGAGTTGAGCAAATAGTAGAACATGATCTTTGGAAGATTCATGTGATGATAACTTTAGTGCTCAATCCATTATGCTTACTGACACTTTAATTCCGTCGTCAGAATTAAGGATTAGATCATTGTACCATGATGATGAAATTAAAGATCTTCATAGATCTATTCTTAGATCTTAGAAGTACAAATTGCATAAGAAGCCATTTCGCTCGTGTATGTCAGAGGGTACATCTGTCGAGCACTATGTGTCACATATGATTGCTGACATCGATCAGCTAGGTTAGCTGGGCATTACCTACGTGGCCGAGACTACAAAGATTTGATCTTATAGTCTCTACTCGAAAGCTGGGGCAGGTTCATTATGAACCAAGAGTAAACTCTTGGAGAGTTGACGGCTATGCTCAAGGAGGCAGAGCCAGAGCTTCTAAAATGGGCAAAGGCAAAATCATCACAGTCTTCTGGGAAGATAAAGGACATATCCCAAGATGTATGCCTAATTTGTGGCAAACGGGGTCACTGGAAGCGTGACTGTCGTATGGACAAGGCAGACATGAAGTAAGTGAAGACGGGCAAGGCTCCGGCTTCAAGTATGTTTGTCATAAACATGTTCACTATTAGTTTCAAAATTGGATTTTGATACTAGATGTGGTACATAGATATGTACTGATATGCAGAATCTGCTGATTAGCATGATACTGACTTCAGTTGAGATTGACATGTGAATCAAAAACGGGACGAGAGTCAGTTTTTTAACCGTAGAAACCTAAGTTTAGGAACTACCCTTCGAGTGTGTACTTAAATTAGGAAACTGTTAACATATACCTAGTTTGACTAGAGACATTATCTCTATATCAGAGTTTAATCCGTTGCGGATATACTTTTATATTCTAGAACACTAAAATGTTTTATTTTATAAATATGATATTGAGATAAACACATTAGATGTGAATAACAGTATTTATATTTAGAATATAAATGAATCTCAAACGTATAACATGACAAACAAATAGCTCAAACTGATTTGATCAGATGAGACTTATTTGTGGCATTGTTGTCTAGGACATATTAAACAAGACTCGTATATCCACACTTTTAAAGAGTGGGTACTAGGACAAATTTGATTATATTCAAATGATGTCTACGAATCTAGTTTATTAGGCAAAGTGCCTAAAACACCTTTTACTTGGTAAAAGTAAAAGTGCCACCGATCTGTTAGCCCCCGTTCATAGTGACGTAAGTGGGCCCATATCTAGCTAGGCTAGAGGTGGATATGAACACTTCATAACCTTCATGGATGTGGCATCGCGTTATGGTTATGTGTTTCTTATGAAACACGAATCGGAAACTTTTGATAAATTCAAAGAGTTTCGACACGAAGTAGACAAACAGATCAGAAAAAGTATTAAAACCGTCACAGTTAGATCGTGATGGAAAATACTTAAACAATAAGTTTCTCAAATATTTGAAAGAGTATAGTATTCTTTCATAGTGGACTCCTCCAAGAACACCTCAATTTGACGGTGTGTCCAAATGGAGAAACCAAATTTTGTTGGACATAATAAGGTTAATTATGAGTCGCTCTGAGCTACCATTTTCCTTCTAGGGATACGCATTAAATAATGCACTACATATTTTGAATAAGGTTCCATAAAAATCTGTTTGACAGACTTCATATTAGTTATGAACAGGAAAGAAACAGGGTTTTCTCATTCCTGGAGATTTGGGAATGCTAGACATATGTTTGGATGATACCAAACTAGAACCCAAATCGGATAAGTGCCTAATTTGTGGGTTATCCTAGGATAACCAAAATATAGTACTTATACAACTCACAAGAGAACAATGTAATTGTTGCTCTCCATGCGGTCTTCCTAAGAGGAATACCTATATGCAGTGGTAAGTGGCAGGAAAGTAGAACTCGATGAAAATCGAAGTAATACTGTTCCAGGCATCGATTCCTTAATGGAACACAAACAGTTCATCAAGGATGAAACTGTACCAATAATCTTCGAATACACAAGAATCACGTAAGTCGGAGAGAGTCAGAAACAACCTGGGAGGTATGGGTTTCTGATCTCACCTCGTAAAGATGTTAATCTTATTGAGGAAGACGAACCGACTACGTATGAGGAAGTGATACAAGGTATCCACTCCCTATTATGGCAAAGTGTCATGAAGTCTGAAATGGATTCCATGTATACCAACCAAGTTTGGACACTGGTTGATTTATAGGAAGGCATTGTGCCTATTGGTACTATATGAGTCTTCAAGGAATACATACATGGATGGCAACATACAACGTACTAAGCTAGGCTTGTAGCGAAAAGGTATTGTTATCAACATTGTGTCGATTACGACGAAACCTTTTACACGTTGCCATGGTTAAATCCATTTGTATAATGCTTGCTGATGCTGCATGTTTCATTTATGAAAATGGCAGCTGAACGTCAAAATCTCTTTCCTTAAACGGAAACCTTTTGGAGGATGTTTACAACATCCTGACGGTTTTGTCTTACCTAAACAAGCAAACAAAGTTTGCAAGTTAATTCAATCCATTTATGGATTGAAGCAAGCATTGCATTCTTGGAACTATAGTTTTGATGTAATCATAATGGTATATGATTTAATTCAAAACGAAATGATTCTTGTGTATATAAGAGGGTTAGTGGGAGTGCACTGACAATGATTGTCCTATATGTATAATGATGACATATCATTTTTTGGAAATGACATTCCCATAATACAATCGATGAAAGCTTGGCTTTCATGAAAATTCTCTGTAGAATACTTGGGAGAGACAACCTTTATTCTAGGAATAAGGATCTATTGGGATAGATCTAAAAGTTGTTGGTACTCTCCAAGAACTCGTACATTGAAATAAATTTAAGCGACCTGGTGTCTCATATGCTTTGAGCATATGGAGTCACAATCAGGCCAATCCAAGTGATAGTCACTGATTTGATGTTAAGAACATCTTTAAGTATCTTAGATGAACTAAGGATGCTTTCTTAGGCTATGGAGAAGGAGAACTTGAAGTGACTGGGTTAACTGCTGCAAGTTTCCAAACCGATAAAAACGACTATAAGTCGTAATAAAGGTACTATATAGTTTGAATAACGGAATAGTGAGTTGGAAATCTTCCTAACAAGATATTGTTGCCGAATAAACAATAAAAGTGGAATATTGATGCAGCTGAGGCAGCAATAGAAGCATTTTGGATCTATATAATCCTATTAGGAATAGTTCTGTTAGCAGCTTAGCTAGGCTACAGCACAGGCTAAAGAATTAATGGTCTCATCAACGATCCAAGTACATACTTCAACTATTCATCTGATTTGTTCGGATCATACATCGTGGCGATGTGATGATCGAATAAATCGCATCAGATGATAACTTTGTAAATCCGCTGACGAAAGCAGTTTCTCAGCAGAAGTTTGAGCGACCCGTACATAGTTCAAGTGTAGGACACTTGAGTGATTTGCTATAGGCAAAGTGGGAGATTGTTGGACAATTATGACCCATAGCATCACTATTTGTACAGAACATTGTGTTGTTGTACAAATTAACTATGTGACAAGAGAAATTGCTCTTTTATCGTTTGTAATTAGATTACCGGGATATATAAATGATTAAAGTCCATATGATTAGTTCCGGATTGATAAGATATGAGACAGTATCAATCCATGAAGGTTTAATCATTAAAACATCCCTAGTCGTAGTATTATCGAGATTGGACATCGATAATGCGGAATAGACTAGTATTGCACTTGTGCGCGTTGTGGGAGCATAACAGCATAGTTCTCATATATTTGGGTATTGGATACTCATGCAAGTGTAATAGGAGGTTGTGTTTACCAATGGTACGGAAACACCTTCGCTCTGGATAGACCCCTCGGAATTCCATTGGTAGTATGACTATGTGTCTATGGAAGTCCGAATCAGGGTAGGTCTATTTGGTCTAAACCTGAGACTTGCACCGCTAATACTTGCGACAATCAATATACTTTGGTTTTGGTCGTCCAGGGCTTTAACAGGTTCTGTGTACGCCTCTTCTGGGTATATTGAGAATCGTAGTGTATTGGGTGTGATGTCAAGATGGAAGTATCACTTCTGGGTATATTGAGAATCGTAGTGTATTGGGTGAGAATCGTAGTGTGTTTGGTTGTGGGGTTTTGGAGGGGAGGAGATGAGAGATGAGTGATTATTTGAAATTATGTTTGTTTGGTTCAATTGTTTTAAGGGGAGGGGATGAGAGGGGAGCAAAATCTCTCCTAAGCCAATTTTAGCTCCCCTCCAAAATTACAGGGTTTTGGAGGGGAGAGAAAATGATTATTAAAATTTTAAATACATTGGATAAATTATCCATATTTATACATTAAAATTCAAAATTATCCTAATTACAAATCCCTTTTATATTTGCTTCACCATTCAATTCTTCTTATTCTCTTATCTTATATTTGTTTTAATTTTATTTTTAATAACACGTATTAGAGCTTTTAATTTTAATTTTTTTTTTGTTTAATTCAAAGATAATATAAGCCTATATTGTTTTAATTTTATTTATAAAAGACTACAATGATAAAATAGTAAATTAGTTTTAAAATCTCTCCCCTCATTTCTTGAACCAAACATATATCTAATTAAAAACTCTCTCATCCCCTCCACTCATTTGAACGAAACATATATTTAATTAAAATATCTCTCGTTTCTTCCCCGTTAAAATCCCTCCCCTCCTCCCCATCTTGTTGAACCAACAGACCCTTAAACAAACACACGCTCTTTACAAATACACACACACACAGTGCACAGACCGAAAATAGAAAGAAGAAGACCGAAGAAAGAAACAGAGAAGAAAGATCAGGCCGAGAGAAAGAGAGAGATGAAGAGAGATAGAAGAGAGGCCGATAGGAAATAAGAAACAGAGAGAGAAGACCGATAGAGAGAGCAGAGAGAAACAGAGAAGCCGAAGCCAAGAAAAAGAAAGGGAAGAGAGAGGGGCTGAAGCTGAGAGAAATGGGGAAAGAGGGGAGATGGATCCTGCAATTGGAAATTTTATTTCAGTCATGGATACAATTAGTAAGTACATTATGCTATGAATTCCTTGATTTTGATGGATTTTATAATTTGGGTTTTGAAATGAAATTCGAATTGGGTAAAATAATGAATTAGAATCAGGTTAAAAGTGATTTAAACTAGGCATTTTAGCATGAAAATAGAAGAAACTTGCTGAATTAAAAAAGGAAATTAATTTGAGAGTAAGAAGAAGAAGAATCGGTTTTTAACCCTAGAATTTGGGGAATTTGACAGTTTAGTTAGTTCATTCGATTTTGAGTTTGTTATGATTTAAAGCTGTTAATGCCAAGATCTGCAGTCAATTTTGTTTAATCCAGTTTATGGTGAAGTTAAGCTGAGTTGCTTTTATTAAAAACGAAAATTAGTAATAAGAATAGAATTGATTATGCAATGGCCAGTGGCAAAATCAAATGCAGTATTATCAAGGTGTGGAAATGTGTATAATTAAAAGAGATTATGTATATTCAGACTTATTGTTGTTGAGTTATTTTTGTTTGCTGGAGAATTATAATTTGATAATTATTAAGTGTGGTATTGTGAATTGTTGTGTTCTTTGCAATGTTTGATGATTAAATCTGTTTGAGGAGTTAATATGCATAATATCAAATCAATGTTGGTTGTTATAGTTAGAAATATTTTCAGTAAGTAGATTGATGTATTGAAGCAAACCAATAATGGCTTGAGATTGTTGTTGATTTCGGCAAGGTTAGGTTAGAGAGGGAGCGGGGCTGTTTTGGTTGATTGATGAGGGAGTAAGGCATTTAGATCTGTTAGATTAATGTAAACAAAGAGTAAATAAAGAGTTAATAATATCTTCACTCGGATAAACAACTAATAGGATTGTAACGAAGAGCCGACTGTGAGATAAGATAGAAAGACAAAACTAAAAAGAATATATGAACGTTATAATTGAATACAACAAATAATGTTAAAAATAAGTGAATTGAATCAGTTATGTGTGGGTTTTTAATTGTGAAATGGTTGAATAACTTTATATGACGAATAAGAGGTTTTGAGTAAACCATGATATGACGAAATATGGAGTTTTATTTGGCAATATTTATAGTTTACAAATGTGAAGTCTGGTATGTAAGTTATGTTTATTGAGATAATATTAAATTCATGCAAGCATATGCTAGCAAATGTGTATAGAGCCATAATATAAATGGATTAAGAAACATATGAGTAGTAATTTTTTTAGCTATTTGAATTGATAATAGTAATTTTCCCATGTATGTATTTATAGCGTTTAAGCTTAATAAGTTTGAACATGAATATATAACATTATAGATGTAAAAGTTACATTAGGTTGTTTATGTTTATAATATTATGACAATTTATAACGAGAGTGAATTTGTTTATCTGCTTGTGAAGTGTATTAATGATAGAGTTAGTATATAGGTTATAAGACAATTAAAAATGAAAGTAAAAAGAGAACATGGTTCGCATGTCATTAAATTATAAGTATGAATGGACATATGCACATACATATATTATCATATATGTATAGGCACATAAGAAAGCATGGTTAGGGCAAGTGAAAGCATAAGAAAGGAATATACATATATACGTGTTATCATTTTTAGAAGTTGAGAAAAAGTTAAGAATATTTTTTTAAGATTCAAGTGTTTTAAAGAAAAGTTTCAGATGTTTTCGAGTAAAATATATTTCAGAAAATGTTTTTTTTTTATATATATAGTTTTAAGATACAGAATATGGTTTCATGATTTTCCGGGCATGAGGGAAATACTCACCCAAGTATGTAACTTGAGATTCAGTTGGAATTGACGGATACAGAGGACATGTGCACATGTAGAGTCAGGATGACGACTTAGGATCGTGTACCTGGACTCTAATTCAGAGCTTGGGCGGTAGCATAGATCCATACCCCTAGTTCTAGTGGTGGCTACACCCAGTTGAGTCTTTGTCCGGGGTGTAGAGCTCACGTCCAGTTGAGTCGTTGTCCTGGACGTAGGGCACCATCAGTTTCAGAGATGCCCAGTTGCGTCGGTTTCCTGGGCATAGGCACGCCCAGTTGAGTCGTTGTCCTGGGTGTAGAGAGATGTCCAATTGAGTCGTTGTCCTGGACATCGAGTACCATCAGTTTCAGAGACCCGGTTGAGTATTCCCGGATCTCTGAAACATCACATATGAAAAGCTCCACATTTGAAAAGGGTTATGAACATTAATTGATAATTTCTTCAAATTGACAAATTACAACAAATTAATCAAATCCAATGTTTCAATCAAGTCTTTGTTAGTGTCTCTAAGACTTGCCCAATGATCCTAAACATGATTCTAGTGTGAATAATTCAAGAAAGTTTGCGGAAAAAACTTACATTGATTGGATGAGATTCAAAATTTTTCTTTGTTGTAGAAGAAGCTCCAAGCTTTCTTTTGAATTCCAAACTCAAGGGTGAGTTTCCCTATCACCTTCTTTTTACTCCCAAAGTGCTAGCAATAGTGAATTTTTGCAACAAAAATTCAAGGAGAAGAGGTAGTAGATTCGGCCAAGAGAGAGGGATAGGATGAGTGAATAGTTCCAAACTTAATTCATTAGTCCTTTGTTGACTTTGTGTTGTGTGTTTAAATAATCATATCACTATTGCCAACTACCACCATCACAATTTGACAAGTGATGTGAGTTGTGGGTCCCACCCAATTTTGAATTCAAAATTCAAGTTGGCTTACGCAACACACTTTGGGTCCGGTTCGTTTATGTAATATCCCAGATTTTTAGGACTATTCTAGAAGATTCCCGGAAAGATGTTATAGTCTCGGAGCATGATGATAATGAAGAATAAGAGTTCAATCGATGTTATATGGGTTGGAATAATGGATTATGATTTTTAGCCGCGTTGGAAAACGCGTAGGATCGGAAGTCAGTTACGAGATTTTTATTATTCGAGTCAAGTTTACTATTTTGACCTCAGAAAGAGTAAACGAACTCCGATCGAGCTGATTTTTGGACCATCAGACTCGTTTTTCCGATACTAACAACTTTCGTGTTGAACACTTTTCGAGAATCGCATCAGAAGGGCTTCGAAAATGCGAAATTCTAGAAGGTTCCAGAATAGGGGCTGATCAGTAATTTTCACAGGGGCTTATTTGATATTTTCCTGGACAGTATATAAAGCCCTCAAGTTTTCATAAATCAGAATTTTGGCAAAAACAAAACCCAATCCCTCTTTACCCCCCCTCGATCCTTCACGCATTTGAGGGTGTGTAGGTCGCGCCGGCGGCCTGCCGACCACCGCCGGCCGGCGCGACCACCCAGACCTGCAGACCCGGCCACCGTGCAGCTGAAGGTGGCCGGAGACGGGGCTGAATCGCCGGCGACAGTGAGAAATGAGGGAGAGAAGTCGCGCACGTGAGAAGGTCGATCCCGGCTCGTTGGGTCGTTTCACGAGCCGTGCCACCTACCAAATCGAAGACCTCGGAGAGTACTACGAGTGTGCGGAGTCGGTTTCGCCGAACAGCGGCCGAAGGCTCGCGAATCGAGAGAGGAAGATTCGGTGAACAGTAAACCCATGTCGAACGGTTGCTCCGATCAGAATTCCGTCGACACCAGCGCGTTCGTATGGCCGGTGGGAGTCCGAATACGGCCTCGAAATTTCGACTTGAGTAGGATCTTCGGCGCTCGCGAAGCCAGGTAAGTAACTCATGCGATGAGAGCTTAATGTGTGATTTCGTATCTTGATTTTACATATATACATGTATAGATGATTAATATGTTAGGTAAAACAGAAGATAGTTAAGAAGTAGTTTGAGAAGCAGTTCGAGATTATGTGTAGCTAAGTGAAACGATCATCGCAGGTATGGCTTTTGTTATTAGCATAATATAAGTAAGAGGTTTAATGATGTTAATGACTATGTGTATGTATGAATGTACATAAAGGTATGAATCTGTAACGATATGAAGTGTGTATGTGAATAAATATGAAAATGTATAAATATATGAGTATGTATTCGTATATGCATATGGTACTAAGATGCGTATAGGTTGGATATGTTCAGTTGATAAAGATGTTATATCAGATGTTCCTAGATAGAGATCCTGAATGATTATGTTTGATCGATAAAGGAAAAGCTATGAGAATTATTAAAGGTATGACATTTGAATTTGATAACAAGAGGTGTATTCATATGTTTGAAACATATGTTTGTACGTGAGTGTTTGAGTCGTGTTTTGGAATGTTTGTTATGAATGTGCTTATGTATGAGGAGTCGCGTGACAAACTTGGTGTGCCATGATATGTATGTATTGCTTGATTGTATGCCTTGTGAAGTATTGGTTGTTAAGTTTGCGTCATGATTAGTTATATGATGATTGTGTGTGTGACAGTGTGTGTGTACGTGTTCGATGGAGCTCGTTGATTATATGAATAACGAATGCTTATGTGAAATTTAGTAATGAATTTGGAAACTAATGTGTGCTAGATGTTATAAAGTGAGTTTGTTTAGCTGCATTGGTATGCATGTATATGTATAAGAACTTAGAATCATTTTTGGCATGTATATAAGAGAGGTGTGATAAGGTATGTGTAAATGTATATGAATCTCGATTGCTAAGTCGTAGTAGTAATGTTGTAATTAAAGGAAGTTAAGAAAGACTTGATTTGGTATTGAGAAAAGTTTATTTAACATAGCGATTTGATGATATTTCAAAGTTAGACTATTGTGATAAAAGTATAGATATATACGATTTGCTTTGTATACTTTAGGCGTTAGCTATTAGATTATCATATATGTTAATATGAAAATGTGAAACTTTGATAAGAGTTAAGAATAAGGAATAATAACAAATTAATAATTCGAATTTAAAGTAACTTAGTAAATCTGATAAACTGATATGTTTGACTTGTTTGTTGTGTTACTAGCAGAGTTACTTACTGAGTTTTAAAACTCACATCAAACCAGTTTGCCAGTTTTGCAGGATGAATTGTAGATTGGTCCATCATGTCGGTTTTGGAAGTCATTCTCGAGACGTGGTTTACCCAAGCGGCAGTCACCCTCGCAAGTGTCTTGGGAAATGTTTTAGAAGATCAGGATATTTGATTTATTGTTTTATTTTATCGAACTGAGTACGTGGTTTGTATTAATAATTTAAAGTTTTGATTGCATGTGATGTTGTGGGCACAGAGCCCTTGAGTGTTGATAGATGATGTGGGCACAGAGCCCTTAGGTTGTGGTTTTGATGAGTTTTCTTTTGGACCTGAGGTCCTTTTATTGGGATGATGTTTTCTTGGTTTGCCTTTGGTGCTGGACTGCGGTCCAGGTTATCCAATTTTTAGGATACTTCATGCCGAATTTTCGGTAGATTCAGGGCTTATGGAGATGGGTCAATCCTGTCTCCTGCCGGTAGCATCCTACCTCTGGCGGGGTGTTACAGTTTAATCCGACTAAATGAATTTTCCGTCGCTAAATAATTAAATCCAATTTGATTAAATAATAATGCCTCGCAAAATTGTTACGAAAGTCGCTTACGAATTAATTCCAAATTAATTCGTTCGCTTGAATTAAAGTCCAATTTTAATTCCGTATTGAAATCTAATTTCAATTAATATATCCGATATATTATTTAGCCAAAATAAATAAATTAAATAGTAAAATCCAATTTAACAATTAAATTTAATTTGCCGATTAATTCCAAATTAATCGCGTTCTCTCTTCTAGACAAATTTAATCCCAGATAAATTCTTGACGCAATTAATCCTAGATTAATTTTCTGTCTCATAATTAATACCAGATTAATTCTTGCCGTAATTAATCCCAGATTAATTTTCTCTCTCATAATTAATACCAGATTAATTCTTGCCGTAATTAATCCCAGATTAATTTTCTCTCTCATAATTCTGTTCGAGTCAAATGTCATCGGTGAATCTTTGGGAAGCGACCCAATAGATCCATTGATATGTTGGTGTTAGGGTTGGTGCACAGAGTGCCAATCCGGATTGTATTTATGTCTGATTCATAAATACGAGCGATTCAATTTTCCATAATATTACAAATTTAATGGTAGCACCCTTGTCTTTTGTACGCTTATTCGATCTAATTGCGATTGGATATCTGATTACGATTAGATCGAAATTGAATCTGGTTCAGTGATACACATATATTAGACAAAGACCATAGGATTTACAGTATAGTGCGCAGTTACAACGTAGTTTGTAATTGACATTGGGAAGCGCACTATTAGTTGTATATCCTTAAATAATGTTCCTGGTCAAGAGTTGCTAACACGGGTCGGTTAGTAAAATCCGCTGAGACCAGTACATGTCGTATATCATGACTTGGTCCGATGGTTTATCCCAGTGAACCATGAGTCTCGGGAGACTCGTATAGACATGTAGGTGTTTATTTGATAAGACATTGAACGACTCACTGAAGGTTTCCTAATATATGGTACATCAACGTCAATAGGAACCTTCTCGAGTTGAGCGAGCATAGTGATCATTCGACTTGAGATACCACCGTGGATATATGAGTTATCCTCCACACTTTGATGGCAGTCACGTCAATGATCTAGCTATGATCAGACCTCCGCTTGTTCGTTGGGTGTGGACTGATGCTCATGATATCCTGTGCGTATCAAGATAGGATTCGTCAGTCATGTGTACAGGGCATATGTATCCAACACGTGTTTATGATCTAGTAAATCCATGGCCGTGGTATAACTTCGGAAATTAGTTCCGAGTGTTATTTAGAGATCGTAAATTGAAAGTATACTATATTATACCGAACGGATTTGACGTTCTCATCTATATCCCAGATATAATATGGATGGCCTGTGACGGATGGATTATACATATGCTATGACCTCGACTTGCATAGATTAGCGAGATTATCCGTGGTCGTCATAATCCATGAGTGGGTGGGTTATGGACACGAAATTGGATTTCGTGACGGATAAACCTAAACTTAGAGAGTCCCGTAATATGAAGTGTACTAGTTGAGCACTTGGGCAACTCGATATGAATAATACAGATTATTCATAATACTTCATCGGATTAAATGAGTTAATCTGGATCGTTTAATCGTTTAAACGATAACACATGCAATTAGGGGATTTTGTACGCTAATAATTCTTGTGTATTTGTATTTGATACATAATATGATTAGATACAACATTAATTATTCGTCAAATGAGATTTTGACACATGCCATAAAAATATGTATTTGTTATTTAATGTAAATAAAAAGTCATGTATGGTTGTTTTTAATTATTTATTTATTTAATTGTTAAATGATTAAATATTGAAAAGTTTAAAATATCTTATCATTTTGTCATAATTAGAATGACAAATGGTGACATATATTTTAGATTATGAGACATCCTCCACACTTAGATGGCAGTCACGGCACCGATCTATTAAGATCAGACCTCCGTCTGTTCGTTGGGTGTGGACCGATCCTCAGGATATCCTGTGTGTGTCAAGATAGGATCCGTCAGTTATGTTTACAGAGCATAGGTAGTCCATATGTTATTAGCGATCGGTTAAATCCATGGTCGTGGTATACTTCAGAAGTAAGTTCCGAGTGTTATTTAGAGATTGCTAATGATACGTCGATGGGATTATCCCTATAGAGATTTGACGTTTATATCTATATCTCTGGGATAATCTGGATACCTGTGACGGAGTGATTATACGTATGCAATGACCTCGACCTGTATGATTCAGCTAGTTTATTCGTGGTCGTCATAATTTACTGGTGGGTAGATTATGGACACGAGATTGGATTCGTGACGGATATGCCTGAATCTAGAGAGTCTCACTAATGAAATATACTCGTAGAGCACTAGGGCGACTATTATAAATAATGGTGATTATTTATAAATCGTTTAACTATTAAATGAAAGATACATGTATTAGGGGTCGATTCCTAATTAGTGTGTATCTGTGTTTAATATTTGATATTATTAAATACACATTAATTAAATGTCAAATTATGATATTTGACATATATCATTAATATATGTATTTGAGATATTTAAAGTAATATAGTACATATATTTGAGACATTTGTATTTAATTAATTATTTAATAATTAATTGTTAAATGATTAAAGTAATTAAATATAAATATCTTACCAAATGATAATGATGGGAAATGATTAACAAGTGTATATTGTTGACTTTGCATTAAAGAAAATGGTTGTCAAATTGAATTTGACTTCTAAGATATCTTCTGTTGATTCATTTGTAGCCTTTTGGCTTTGTAGTTTTTGGTTTTTTCTAGGAGGGCTTGTCCTCTCTAGTGCCTGGGGTATACCCCTTTGCTCTTTGTATAGTTTTCTTTGGTTATAATACTTACCTTATCCAAAAAAAAAAAAAAAATGTAAAGTTTTGGGGCAATTCTATAATTAATGAAAACTCTGGAAAAGGTTTTCAGAATTCTATTTTCATGTATATTTGACGTACAAATCATTTTGATTGTGATTGGAATCACCTAAGTTTGTTTTGAAAAACTTAGGACTAAAATGATTAAAAAATGGAAAGTTTTTGGCATTTTACAGCAATTAAGAAGAAATATGATGTAACGACCCGGGTTATTTTAACGAGATTGCGCAAACTTATTTTCGCTTCTGTAGCCGCATCGAACGCGAGTTCAATTGTTATTATAAAATGAAACTCTTTTTTTTTCAAGAGATAAGTTGTAGAATAATATAGAATTAACTAGAAAGGTTAAAATTGGAATTTAACAAATTGAATAAATAAACCCTAGAAATTTCTACACACACAACACACATGATT
>SKCR01046458.1:0-41500 GCA_019454045.1 Zanthoxylum bungeanum
TAGTTCATTAATGAGATAATTTTGATTTGTCATTTAAAATGAAAAGTATCTATTATTTTTTGTAAAAATTAAACATTACCTTATTAAAATCAATGATTTCGCTATCCCACTGGTGGGTTATGAGCTTCATAATGATTTATTGCAAAGCACTTCTCCAGATATTTCTGGTTCTTACCTGGAAGAGCCTTAAATATATCATAGTGAGAAAATAGTCAATTGGCATCCCAATAATCAACAACGAACATCTCCATACAGTTTAACAAAGTATGGCGCCAATATTTCTGAAACCAAACATATGGAATGTAGGCAGAGATGGTGAATTAAAATGCAAATGTCAATTTAGATTGAAAACTCAAAACACACTAGCACAGCTATTTTTTACATTTACATAATTCAGTACTTACCAAAACAATCAAACTTGTATAAGCTACCCAAACATTGTATTCTTATATAAATGGACACGAGTAAAATGGCGTGCATGAAAATTTCATTCATAGATCTTTCATTTCAGCAGCAGTAATGAAAGCAAGAAAAATGCAGAAAATCAGGCCCAACCATGCATGTCGATATCGATACAGATTAAATGTCAGGGTTTGGGAAAGGTCTTGATGTTCGTCAGTATGTAGCCTTACCCTTATTTTTTTCTTCATAGAGAGGTTATTTCGAGGGTTCAAATACGTGACTGAGCGGATAGCAAGTTAACTTAGCCATCGCGTTAGCTATGCACAACAAATTCGTATACATGAGAACAAGGAACTCCTCTTCTAAATGATTTTTAAACCATAAATGATGATGCAAGTACAGAATAAAGCAAATATAAATGATACCCACTAATTCCAATGGAGGCAAACAGACATGTGGATAACTCAATATTGGAAGCAAGATAATGCATCACCCTCATCTGAATCTTTTCCACTATTTTTATGCATCTTCACTTTTCAAATTTCAACAACAAAAAGAATGCAGCAATGAATATGTATAGCTCAAAGTCAAAAAGCAAAAAGAGAATTAATAGTCTGACTGACAGATGTATTCCATTCTTACAATGGCCTGTCCAGGTCTTCCATCGCTTCTAGCTTCAAAAGACTTCAGTCCCGTTTCTGAGCCTAAACCTGTATCAATGTACGCATGCAGTAATTAGATTATTCAAAACTATAAGGTTGGTTCAATGCATAAGATCTCTTGCGTGATATAAGAGGTCTTGAGAATCAGTTCTGCTCACATTATAATTGTCAAAACTTGTGCAGTCTCTCAAGATCTGCTGTCTACTTTTACTTTATGTGTCTTCCAAAACTATACCTTTTTTTCCTGAGGAAAAAAAAAAGAAAGGAAAAACAAGAGCGAAGGAAGAAATTTACTTGTATGATACCAAGAAAAGTATAGTAGTAAAATATATTTTTCTACCAAGGGGAGAAGAAGTGCTAACAGTAGAAGACTGACAATGAACTTTAACTGGTAATACTTAGTAACTTCACAGAGGATTACAGGGAGTACAGAATAAATTCCAGTAAACCTTCCAACCAAAATTTTCCATCGGAAGAAATGGCCCTCGGAAATTAACAAAAACAACAAAATATATTCCAAAAGAAGCATCTGGAACCATCTGCGGGTCAGCAAACTGCTCTATATTCTACAATTTATCATAGAAATGAAGGTATGAAGGCATCACATAACCAAAGCAACCATCATTTGTATACGATACCAGCTTCAGCAGCCCGACAGGGCTTGTTTTTACGCCTACTCCCGTTCTGTCGGAATCCAACAGACTTTGCTGAGTCATCAGTGCTTGATTTTAAATCAATTTCATTATCATGTTTCTCTGTATCAATAATATCTTTGGCCTGTGTGGACCTCTTCCGCTTCCTTCCATTTTCTGAACCAACCACATTTTTCTTATCCTTGATAGAGATGGAACCGTTTGGATTATCACCATCTTCTTCTATCTTCTCAGCTTCTGTTTCTTCTTCGACATCATCCTTCAATGCCTTTTGTGGCCTTTCTTTTCCCTCATATGCTGGAATCTTTTCATCTTCGCCACTTCCAGGATCTTCCCGAGAAGTAATAACAGTTGGCTTTTTCCCCTTTCCTCTACCTCTTCCCATCTTTAAGCACCCTTACAAGACAATACCCAGCAACTTAAAAAGATTTCTGCATCAATAAACCATTATCCAAAAGAATAAATGAAAGCCATTTCATGTCAAAAAAAATTGCAAGTATGTTCACTTCAGACATTTATATAAGGTGAAACAAAAGCATTAGTTCTTCACTCTTATTAACAATAAACGCATACAAATTTTTTTCTTTCATTCAATATTGAAAATCAACCTAACTCAACAAAGCTTTGAGCCCTGCAAAATGGGGGGTCGACTACATGAATATTATCTTTTGCCGTTCTGCTCTATTCAGGGAACATTTCACATGAAATCATATGTAAATTTGCTTAGCCTCAGCTCGGTTGCATAGTGTGAGGAAAGTAGATGCAACCTTGAATCTATGATTCCATGATCTCATATTTTCCCGAAATTGAAAAATACATCAACCAAGAAAGAAAGTTATGTATTGTTTGGTCAAAGTTTAAGTTCAGTAACCCCTGGCGCCTGGCCTAATCAGAATTACATATTCAAATAATAGTTTCCTTCTTGCTCTTTTCCTACCAGTTCAGGACAACCAAATCAATAATCAATCACAATGATATCACAACAACAAATGAAGGAACTAAAAGAGAACAAAGAAATGATCTAAAAAAGCAAATCTGGACAGGACAGCCCACATGAATATAATTCCAAAACCAAACCCCAAATTCATTCCATGAATCAAACAACAACAGATTCATGCTACTAAAGCTTCCAAGCAAAAACCAGTGAGTTTCATAAAAGGAAAGCAAACCAACAAGTCAAAGAAAGATGCCAAGAGGAGCACAGACACATTAGACTTAGAGCATTTTTATATCCTCAGCAAACAAACAAGCCATCCACACTCTTATCAACTCAGAACAAACAAACAAACTAATCATAACTTTCTATCGTAACTCGTAGGTGAGCGAAAAAGAGAAAAATGAAGTCGACCTCATAACATGTAACAACAAAACCCAGTTCTTAAAATCTGATTACAGTCAAGAAACCAACTTTATTCCCATAAACCCAATGGGTTCTGTGGAATGGTTTCAACAGTGGAGTAACAATGGCTTATAAAGTGGCTGAAACTAGAGCCAGATGACAAAAAAAGATAACCCAGATCAGCAATTGATGTGATTTAAAATATTTTAGAAAAAAGATTGAGACTTGTTTAGGTTTCTCATAGTCATAGCCATAGTTTTTAAGTTTTGAGAACTCACTCGAGCAGATGCAGCGGAGACGAACTGAATAGAGAATAAGTGTGAGAGGTGTTAAAAAAAGTTCACTCCTTTTTCTTTTTGTTATTTTAAAATTTTTTGAGGTAATTCTTTTATTATATATTTTTCAGAAGAAAAAAAATCGTATTTTATTTGTTTATTCATTATGTGTCACAATTTTATACTTTACTTTAGATAATCATGAAATTAGAAAAAAAATGTTATTATTTATTTCTTTGGCATTGATGTTCAAAACATATAATTTTAAATTTTATCTATTCATCCATTCAAATAAAATATCATTTTTCATGTTTCTTTGACAAAAAATTTTATTGTTTGTTTCTTTGACCAAATATTATTGTTAACAGTATAAAATCTTTAAAAAGTAATCTATAATGCAAAAAGTCTGATTTATAATTTTTGAAGCAGCAAGATTTATAATAAATTTCGTAAATTTTCTGTTTTAATTATAAAATTACAACTCAAACTACAAAAAGGAAAAAATTTGTATCAATTTTCTAATATGTGATAATTAAATCTTTAATTATGCATATAAACCACTACTTTTTGAAACGTGTACGTGAGACTCAATTAAAGAGACATTGCTTAATGCTGATTAGATTTTTTCTCCGTAGTGGTATACAGATTCTGTGTACTTACTTTGACTGGAAAAATGATCATTTTTTCCACGCGGTTCTGATGAGCGTGCCGAACACTGTTCATCTAATCTAGCCCAAGATCAAACAACAGGCGCGTGTTTGACAACGACATGTTTAGAAATGACCGCCGCTATGGCTCTCTACAGAAAATTTATTGGACTACAGTGATATGTAATATAGTTTATAAAGCACACAATGACATAAACATGAATTATGAAGAACAATAAATAAGTTATTACAACATTGAAAAAATAATAATGAAATAGTAATGTGCAAGCATCAGGTGGGCCTAACATCGGAGAAGTCTGGCTGGACATATCATAAAATCGGTCGGATATATAATTCAATCTCCATGTCCAGCCGGACTTGCTTGAAGTCTAGCCGAATGTACTACGTAGTCTAGAAATGCATAAACATGCATACACAATAACAATCATGATAAAGTTGTATTTTTGATACATTCACAACAAAATAGCCATCTCTTCGTAGTTCGTGGAGTTGTATCCCAAGTGCGAGCCATACTACCGTCCATTCAGAATCAGTTATGAAACTTACGTCCAGGTTTCCATCTTATATACCACAAGATCACACTGTTAGATATAAATCATGTCTGGCTGGACATAATGCATGTCAGGCCGAACGTCGTTCATAAATCACACGTAAGCAAAGCATAACATGCATATTAATCTCATTTCAAACAATGAACTAAACACATGTGTATTATTAACTAAAGCAGTAAAACAAAACAACTAATCATGCATAATTTAATAGTGACGAGCGTAACATGAAAAATAACTAATCATGCAGTAACTACAGAAAACAGTGAACACAATCGAATATAGCTATCTTTGGCCTGATGTAGAGGTGGCCAACCGAAATTTTTCAATTCAGTTAGGGTTGACCCCTAACCGAACTGAAAAGAACAGTTGGAACTGGACGGTTCCAGCGGTTCGAATTGGAACCACTGGAACTGTTCGGTTCCAACGGTTCTAGGGTGGAACCGTTTTAATTTTTTTCTTAAAAAATCATTATTAAATTTTTTTTTTTTTAAAAAAAAAACTAAATGGAACCAGAACTGAACCGGAACCGTTCGATTCGGTTCCGGTTCCGATTCCACACTTGTGGAATCGGAAACTGGCCGGTTCGGGTCCGGTTCGGAACCGAACCGGACCGGTGGCCACCTCTAGCCTGATGTGTGTGCATGTCTGGTCGAACGTAGTATACATTCGGCCGGGTATATTGTGTCAAAACCATGATCTCAATATATGCATAAATATTAAATGGGTGCTCTCAGGTCATACATTTTCCAATGTAGTTAGGCTCTGAAGACAATTTTGATCGTTGGGTCGATACTAGATTCATAACAGGTTGAATGGAACTCCAATGAATTGGTGTTTGTGAATATTATTGCTAGGGTTTTAATTTATCATTTTCAAGCTTTTCTTTCTTTTTACCCACATATACGAAGAATGATGCCTCATTTTATAGTGCAAATAAGAGGCTCGAGAAAGGAATGGGGGAAGCAAAATCCCATGTTTCCTTCCTTTCTATTTGACGTTACTGGATTTTTGGAGATTGTAATGCCCGATGAATTTCCGATTAGACTTATAATTTGAAATATATGTCCGACCGAATTTATGTCAGTTCGTGACTTCAACATTTGGAAATTTTCACGTGTGTTGACCAATTAACGCATGTCCGATCGGATGTATAATTTGAATTACATATCTGGCTGGCTATAATCATATTTCGTGCCTTTGGTAACTGACAATTTGCTCATAAATGACATACATGCTATGTCCAGCCAGATTTAGGATTTTCAAAGAATATTCGGTCTGTTGTACTAGCTATAGAAAATGTAGGACGAACATAAGTGATTTTCGGTCGGCTTTTGGGTTATATTCTTGGAGTTCCTTTCCTTCTTATCATTTATCCTCGCAAATTTTCAATTTTCAGATAGTGTTCCCGTAAGAGACTCATCATCGGGTTGTGCATAAAAATACAGTGTCTACATCCCCTATTATTTATAACTTTCTCAATATAAAGAAATCAAGATGGGTAACATTCACATTCCTAATTAATCAGTCTAATCCCAAAAATCTCTTTATTTTGGGTGGTTAATCAGTTACAAGAAATGAAAAGTAATTTATTTGGCTGTCTCATTCCTTATTTATGTGATTCCTATAACGAATGAGCTGATATTTCGGGTTAATTCATCTTTTGATCCTCATATGACTTCCTTGGGAATAGGTCTAAGGCGAAAGTCTTGGCGGCGGGTCATGAAAGCATGACCCTGACGATAGACACTGAGTTCGGAGTCTGAAATCAGATATAGAATTCTTAAATAAGTCCATGACAGAAGACTCTGGGATCAGCCTCTGATATTGTTCATGGTGTGTCGGTAGACACTAAGTTCATAATCCGAAGGTAGTTGACGACATATTTTGAAATCAATTCACGTGTCATATTTCTATTAGTTCTTCTGCGTATGTCTAGTTTTTCCCCAAACAAAATTATTTTCTTGTTATATTATATTTTTCTTTTATAGTTATGATTCATTTATTAAGTAGTAGTATAATTTTATTTCATTTCAGATTTTAACAAACCATGATTCGACTCCAAAAAGAGGATACAATAATTTATATTCAATCTCTAAATATAATTTCATATAGTGTTATTTCCTAAAATCCGAGTTTGAAAATGTTGAGATGGTTTATTTGAATAATTAGTTGGATATTTTAATGATATTGTCACTTTGATGATATTTATTTTCTTATTATACTATATAATGTTATTTGAGAAATTAGTATAGAATATATGTAATTGTAGAGATTATTTTTTAGACTTAATAATTTTACAGTTAATTTATTATTTCTTACAATATTTGTTATAAAATTATTATTGACTAGGGTTGATTCCTAATCCAACCTCTGATTCTTGACGTCTCTCCATCATGAATTGAGTTAAAATTTGGTCTCAATCTGTGCCTATTGAACTTGAGGCCACTGTCGCACAACTCAATTTTTTTTTGAAAAACGTTGGAAATCTAACTATTAATAATTAAACAATGTTTTTTTTTTTAATCGTTTTTAATGATTAATTATAACCAATGAGATATTTTACCTTTAATAATTTATTTTCACAATAAATTAAAAACCACCGTATGTAAAAATTGGAGATACAAGCACCCCAATTCTTGACTTCTTTAAGAATCCACAACTTAGGAATGTGAATTCATTTAAGATTTTAATTAATTGTGTCAATTTTTTTTTTTTTTTAAAAAAATTCTTGGATTCTTCTAGATCCAACAAATTTGAGAAATTGTTTCGAATTGTTTAACGAAAAATAATTAAAACTGAAAAATAATTAAAAGAAAAGATATATCAACTCTAAATTATCTTTTATTTTTACAATTATTTTACATTGGATTTTTTTTAGTGTTTTTATTTAAATTTTTGTATAAAATTTGGTAATAAATTTTGCTGTAAAAAATGAGTTCTCGACAAGTCCATGCTCATGTTGGGAATTCACCACTAACATATTCAATACATACAAAATACAAAATAAAAGTATAAAAGCTGTAATAATTTATTGTTACGAAATTAAAAATTCTCTGTCACCAAAAATTACTAACTCAAATAACTTGGCAATTGCGAAACTTTTTGCTGACTTGCAACATTTATTTGTTTAATTTTTGTATGAATATCAATAAATTCAGTTAAAATATGATAGATAGGTACACAAAAAATAACACAAAACAATAAAGACACACTGTCGCGTCTTTGCATCAAGTTTGGATCTCTTATCTTTTGGGATATGTACAAATGATTTGCAACCCAAAGACATGCAAGTGTTCATATGACACTTCTTTACCTGTCTAGACTTGATTAGGAACATTACTTTTTAGTACGACTGTTGGGGACATGTTCAAAACATGTACGGTTGTGCTCAGTGCCTCCCCCCAAAATGTCTTCGGTAGCTTGGCTTGTGAGAGCAAGCTTCTGACCCTTTCACACAAGGTTATGTTCATCATCTCAGCTAGGCCATTCAGCTGAGGTATCTTGGGAGGTGTCGTTTGATATCGGATTCCTTGCATCTTGCAATACTGATCAAACGGACCTCTGTACTCTCCACCATTGTCTGTTCTGATGCATTTCAGTTTCTTGTTGATTTCTCTCTCTACCAGGGCATGAAAATCCTTAAACACTCCCAACAATTGACATTTCATCTTCAAGATGTATACACATATTTTCCTTGAATGATTATCTATAAATGACACAAAATAAAAAGTGACCCACCAAGTGTTCTTGTATACATCGGACCACATACATCTGAATGTATGAGATCAAGTACCTCCGATTTTCGTTGAGGCAGGGAGCTCTGGAAAGACACCTTTGTGGACAACAGGACCTGGGCGACGCTGTTCTAGGCTCGCGGCCTAGATGGGAAGTACGAAATAACATGGAGTCGCCACCCGGTGTGAACCGGGACAAAGATTTAAGGCCGCACTCACCCCTCGCAAGGGAAGACCTCAAACCGTTGGGTTCGGAATGGTCCCTTACTTATGTCACTTGTGATGATAAAATTTGTGCAATGAACTAACCAAGTCTACTCAATAATCATGTTCAAGGGTACTTAGATCTAACATGCTTTCATCCAAATAATTCCACGCATGTAATACAACGAGCATATTGAATCATTAAAGCAACATGTATAAATCATACACATCATAAACTAATAATATGCATAAGGAACAACCTAAATATGCTTTAACAAATAAATAACAACTAAATTATACCATGCTTTAAATAATAAACGAATAACCTAAAGACTATAACATGCTCAAATACAAATTCGGATGAGACGAGATATGTGTATCTTAAGTGGTACGTGGCATTGTATCCCGAGTGCAGACCATACTACCGTCCGTTCGGAATCGGCTATGGAATTTACGTCCGGGTTTCCATCCGATATACCACAAAAGGGAACACATATCCCGCTCATCCAACAATCACATCATGCCTCAAACGACTCTCATGCAATTATATATCAAAATAAATAAAACAAAAATAAAGAAGATAAGTAAAAAAGGGTGCCCTCAGGTCTAACCTCTTTTGTCGTCTCTCGAAAGCGCGTCACACGGCCGTCGGAAGGTAGATGCTTCGCAAATTTTCTGGTTCACTAATCCAATGCTTTTCCTCGCTGTTTCGCTATTCGGGCTTCTGTTTTCACTCCGTTTTGCTGCTATTTTGCTGTTGTTTTTCAGGTCACTGTTTTTCAGTGTTAGGCTACTGTTTTGGGTGTTTTTAGGTGTAGTTTGGGGGTGTTTTGTGGTAGTTTTCAGGGGCTATTTTTCGGTAACTGCAGAGGGTAATTCAGTGACTGTTTTAGGTGAATGGAGGGTTGCTTCAAGGACTATTTTCTCGGTGGTTACAGTGTAGTTTCAGGGGCTATTTTTGGGCCAGAATTGGGCTGTTTTGCATGACAGTTTCGGGACTGTTTTGGACTGTTTGAGGGGAGTTTTGTCACGTGAATCCAAGGCCACTGTGAAGGCTCTTGTACGTGAATGGGCGTGAGGCTAGCTGCTGTTTTGTGAGGTGAGGCGGTAGGGATATTATGCGTGCAGTTTAGGGTATTTTTCGGTGATTTATTTGGGCATGTCAACGTGGCTTTATGTGCGAATGGGTTGTGGCTGATTGAATGCGTGGTGGCTGATGAGAAGGACGAGTGGCTTACGTACGTTGTTGTGAGGAGTGTGGCTAGGAAGTTTGATGGAGAGTGGGCTGGTTTCGTTTAAGGTCTGAGCGTGAAGGGTCTATTGGATTTTGTTTGCGATTTGTTTGTGGAGGGCTGGTGACTTATTTTCACGTGTTGGTTGATTCAGCATGGAGAGGGGCTGCGAGTGACGGCTTCTTGTTTGTTTGTTTGTCGAGTTATTTGTAAGGGACGCGTGTGGTTGTTTGAAGGGCGTGTGGAGTGAGCAGTAAGGGGCGTGGAAGTGATCCAATGGAACTAGGGTTTCGCTTGGTGAGTTGCCGAGAGAGGGGAGTGCTGGCTGCTGTGAGTGGTCTGCTGGAGGTGTCCTAGGGTTATCGGTGTGGGCTGCCGTGTATGGCTTTTGATGAATGAGTTGCTGCTTTAGCGTGGGTGTTCTAGGTCAATTTGCAGGGCTGATGGCGTATTGATACGTGAGTGAGTTAGCGTTATTGGCAGGCTTGATGAAGGAGGCAGGTGGCGTCTGGATTGAAGGTTACGTGAAGGGCTGATGAAGGAGTTTGTGAGCAGTGTGCGTTGAAGGTGATGAAGGCGGGTTCAAGGGCTGGTGAGGGGCTGGTTACGTGAGGTTATAGAGGGTGCAGGTCAGTGGCTGTGTGAGAGCTGCTTACGTTGAATTATTAGGGTTTTTGAGGGAGACGAAGCTTTAGGGTTTTATGTTTTGGTCATTGGCGAGGGCGGTTAGAAAGGGCCAGCCAGTCTTAGGGTTTAGTTTGTGTTATTTTTATAGTGAGAGGGTAGGGGAATTAGGGTTATGCATGGTTTTAATAGGAAATAAAATCAATTAATTGGGGAATTTATTTAAATTTGGTGAGTGGTTTATTTGTTTTAGGAAAAGATTTATTTAATTTTGATTTTAGTTTCAATTTAATTTATCTTTAATTTGTTTTAATTATTTAATTTGTGAGATGTATTTTAAATGTTTTTTAATTATTTAATTTGTGAGATGTGTTTTAATGGGTTTGGTGTGTTTTAAAAACAGAGGTCCAACAAGCGAACCCGAAGCGAAACAAGCGAGTTAAATCCAACGAAAATTCCATTTTCCAATTTTACCTTTCCAACGTCCGTTTCCCGCGGCTTTCACAATCAAAGAGGTAGTTGCCTCCATACGAGACTCATCATTGGGCTAAAATGCAAAAATGCAATGCCTACAGTCGCCCCCACTTTGATGGGACTTGTGCAGTGTGTGACAATGACAATTCCTATCAAAGTACGTGCAATGCATTCTTACTTACCTGGCTCGCCAGCTGCCACATGGTCCGCCTGTTGTGTTGAGTTGACATGATGATGCAGTGGACCTCGATCCTGGGACGCATCCCAATACCTGCAACCGACAACGGGGGCCTCGACCCTGGGACGCATCCCAATACCGCTGACAAATTGGGCCTCGCCCGGGGACGCATCCCCAAAATATGATGCAGTGGGTCCACGACCCTGGGACGCATCCCAATAACTGCAACTGACAACGGGGGCCTCGATCCTGGGATGCATCCCAATACCGCTGACAAAACGGGCCTCGGCCCGGGGACGCATCCCCAAAATGGAATATATGATGCAGTGGGTCTACGACCCTGGGACACATCCCAATAACTGCAACTGACAACGGGGACCTCGACCCTGGGACGCATCCCAATACCGCTGACAAAATGGGCCTCGGCCCGGGGACGCATCCCAATAACTGCAACCGACAACGGGGGCCTCGACCCTGGGACGCATCCCAATACCGCTGACAAAATGGGCCTCGGCCCGGGGACGCATCCCCAAAATATGATGTGGTGGGCACCTCGACCCTGGGCACCTCGACCCAGAACTACAACCGACAACGGGGGCACCTCGACCCTGGGCACCTCAACCCAACACCGCTGACAATAGGGACCTCGCCCTCGAACTGATGATGTAGTGGGCACCTCGACCCTGGGCACCTCGACCCGGAACTACAACCTACAACGGGGGTACCTCGACCCAACACCACTGACAACAGGGACCTCGCCCTCGAACTGATGATGTAGTGGGTCCTCGACCCTGAACTGGTACTGATGTGGGCCTCGCCCCCAGACTGACACTGATGTGGGCCTCGCCCCAAACTGATACTAGTGTGGGCCTCGCCCCAAACTGATACTAGTGTGGGCCTCGCCCCAAACTGATACTAGTGTGGGCCTTGCCCTGAGACTCATCCCCAAGCTGATACTGATGTAGGCCTCGCCCCGGATTGATACTGATATGGGCCTCGCCCCTAGACTGATACTGATGTTGGCCTCGCCCCAGACTGACACTGATGTGGGCCTCGCCCCCAGACTGAAACTGATGTGGGCCTCGCCCTAAACTGATATGGGCCTCGCCCCAAACTGATACTAATGTGGGCCTCGCCCCCAGATTTATGCTGATGTGGGCCTCGCCCCCAGATTGAAACTGATGTGGGCCTCGCCCCCAGACTGAAACTGATGTAGGCCTCGCCCCCAGACTGAAACTGATGTAGGCCTCGCCCCAAACTGATACTAATATAGGCCTCGCCCCAAACTGATGTGGGCCTCGCCCCCAGACTGATATGGGCCTCGCCCCAAACTGATACTGATATGGGCATCGCCCCCAGACTGATACTGATGTGGGCCTCGGCCCTGGACTCATCCCCAACACTGATGTTGATGCTGATGTAATGGTTCATTCCCGAACTGTACTGTATGAGATGGTTCATTCCTGAACCGTTACTGTGAGGTGGTCCATTCTCGAACTGTTACTGTGAGGTGGTCCATTCCCAAACCGTGCTGTGAGGTGATCCATTCCCGAACCGTGCTCTATTCTCGGAGTGTCATTCCCGGCTTTTGTTCATTCCCGAACTGTGTTCCATTCTCGGAGTGCCATTCCCGGCTTGTTCATTCCCGAACTGTGTTCCATTCTCGGAGTGTCATTCCCAGCTTGTTCATTCTCGAACCGTGTTCCATTCTCGGAGTGTCATTCCCGGCTTGTTCATTCTCGAACTCTGATCCATTCTCGGATTACCATTCCTGGCTTGTTCATTCTCGAACTCTGATCCATTCTCGGATTACCATACCTAGCAGAACTGATCTGATATCTCCATACCCGGAGTGCCGTATCTGGCAGAGCTGATCTGATATCTCCATACCCGAAGTGTCGTACCTGGCAGAACTGATCTGATATCTCTATATCCAGAGTGTCGTACCTGGCATAACTGATATTGAACCAATGTGGGCCTCGCCCCCATAATGCCATACCCAGCAGAACTAATACTGAACCAAGGTGGGCCTCGCCCCCAGAATGCCATACCCGGCATAACTAATGCTGATAATAATGTGGGCCTCGCCCCCAGAGTGCCATACTCGGCAAAACTGATGCTGATAATAATATGGGCCTTGCCCCCAGAATGATGTGGGCCTCGCCCCAAACTGATACTGATATGGGCCTCGCCCCTGGGACTCATCCCAATACTGAAACTGATATGGGCCTGAACCATGGGACTCATCCCCAAAACTGATTCATTTCTGAAACTGACTGTATTGTTGCTGCTTCTGATTGGCTTGTCTTTGCCGCTTTTCTTTTTCTTCTTCAAAACCTATGAATATAAAGCAAAACAAACACAAAAAAGAATGCAAAATATGTTACGTGTATGCATGCATGCATGAATGAATTTCCTATTCCGTTGGGTTAGGTCTTCCGCCAGTTCTCCAGGTGATTGCACAGTATTCTCTCTGGTCTCATGGCTCAATTTCTTGTTATCTCCCGGATTCACGAGGTGGTAGACTGGTCGCTCCCAGTCTTGATTTAGCTTTCTGTTCTCCGCTGTTTGCATTTAGTCAAGATGAACCACATGTTGGGGCCTTCCATATCATCATACTATATCACATGCTACGAAATAGTCCCAATAGTTATACATATTATCGTCCTCAAGGAATGTCCAGTAATGAAACCAGAGAACATTCAAAACACTCAATGCAACTCAAATCTGAGTTTTTGAATAAATGATCTATGCCAGACTCAAAGTGTGTGTGTGCAAAGGTTCCTTTGCAGCTTGATCCTTAAGTAAGCTAACTCAATGATTTCGTTTCAAAAATCGGGATCGATGGGTCAAACCAACCTAGATGTCTTAGTTATGCCTGCAGTTGCTTTTCCGTGCTCAATGTGGTATGGTTTTTTTTCTCTTGTCTCTTTCTCTCTTTTTGAACTTCTTTTTTTTCTTTTTTTTTTTTGAACTTCTTTTTTTTCTTTTTTTTCTTTTCTATCTTTTTTTTCTTTCTCTTTTTTCAACACACCTACCCTTTAAGGTAGCATTTCTCCTCATGGTGGTCCTAATACTCGCCCATGGGTAGCTTCATGCTTATCGGTTATAGGTGGTTCGAATTTTTTTCCTTAGAGACTTTTCTTTTATTTTCAACCATACCACACATCATAACATAAGCAAATCAAGATAGACATCTAAGAAAACGGTCATTCACCGACCCATAATTTCTCCGACTAGTCACTTTGCTAACTACTCAGGTTTTCACTGCTAAGAACCATAATCAAGTGCTTACGAGTCTAACATAGATCAATTAATCAAAGCATCAGATAAAAGCACGTCAAGGGTTTATCGTTTCTATAGTTTCACTCTAAAGCAATCAATTTCATCATCGGACTTATGTCTAACTATTAAGGACTAAACACCTTTTTTTTTTTTTTTTTTTTTTCTTTCTCTTTTTTTTTTCTTTTTCTTTTCCCTCTTTTTTTTCTTTTCTCTCTCTCTTTTTTTTTCTTTTTTTTTTTCGAAGGCCCCCCCAATGGTCTTTCTATCCTTGCCGTGAGGTTTTCTGTTTCTCGATTTCCTTTTCCCCGCTATCCATGTTTGCTAAACTCCTCTTGAATAACCCTTTTTTTTTTCTCTAACCCAACGGATATCTATGATGGCTTTTAAGACACAGAGGGTTAACATGATGCATGTATGCATGAGATGCATGCGACATATGAGATATAATATGAATGTGGTTATCAAAAGCATAAAGGGGCAACTTCTATAGGATATACAACTATGGTTCTCATGCGGGTTTATGACAATGCCTTTGATTGAACTCCCTCAACCCACTATAGAAACGGTCAACTAATGCACAAATCATACACATCACAAGACATGATTTCGGGGCCAATTCTCTTATCCCCAGTGGAGTCGCCAGACTGTGGAAAACAGGACCTGGGCGACGCTGTTCTAGGCTCGCGGCCTAGATGGGAAGTACGAAATAACATGGAGTCGCCACCCGGTGTGAACCGGGACAAAGATTTAAGGCCGCACTCACCCCTCGCAAGGGAAGACCTCAAACCGTTGGGTTCGGAATGGTCCCTTACTTATGTCACTTGTGATGATAAAATTTGTGCAATGAACTAACCAAGTCTACTCAATAATCATGTTCAAGGGTACTTAGATCTAACATGCTTTCATCCAAATAATTCCACGCATGTAATACAACGAGCATATTGAATCATTAAAGCAACATGTATAAATCATACACATCATAAACTAATAATATGCATAAGGAACAACCTAAATATGCTTTAACAAATAAATAACAACTAAATTATACCATGCTTTAAATAATAACGAATAACCTAAAGACTATAACATGCTCAAATACAAATTCGGATGAGACGAGATATGTGTATCTTAAGTGGTACGTGGCATTGTATCCCGAGTGCAGACCATACTACCGTCCGTTCGGAATCGGCTATGGAATTTACGTCCGGGTTTCCATCCGATATACCACAAAAGGGAACACATATCCCGCTCATCCAACAATCACATCATGCCTCAAACGACTCTCATGCAATTATATATCAAAATAAATAAAACAAAAATAAAGAAGATAAGTAAAAAAGGGTGCCCTCAGGTCTAACCTCTTTTGTCGTCTCTCGAAAGCGCGTCACACGGCCGTCGGAAGGTAGATGCTTCGCAAATTTTCTGGTTCACTAATCCAACGCTTTTCCTCGCTGTTTCGCTATTCGGGCTTCTGTTTTCACTCCGTTTTGCTGCTATTTTGCTGTTGTTTTTCAGGTCACTGTTTTTCGGTGTTAGGCTACTGTTTTGGGTGTTTTTAGGTGTAGTTTGGGGGTTTTTGTGGTAGTTTTCAGGGGCTATTTTTCGGTAACTGCAGAGGGTAATTCAGTGACTGTTTTAGGTGAATGGAGGGCTGCTTCAAGGACTATTTTCTCGGTGGTTACAGTGTAGTTTCGGGGGCTATTTTTGGGCCAGAATTGGGCTATTTTGCATGACAGTTTCGGGACTGTTTTGGACTGTTTGAGGGGAGTTTTGTCACGTGAATCCAAGGCCACTGTGAAGGCTCTTGTACGTGAATGGGCGTGAGGCTAGCTGCTGTTTTGTGAGGTGAGGCGGTAGGGATATTATGCGTGCAGTTTAGGGTATTTTTCGGTGATTTATTTGGGCATGTCAACGTGGCTTTATGTGCGAATGGGTTGTGGCTGATTGAATGCGTGGTGGCTGATGAGAAGGACGAGTGGCTTACGTTGTTGTGAGGAGTGTGGCTAGGAAGTTTGATGGAGAGTGGGCTGGTTTCGTTTAAGGTCTGAGCGTGAAGGGTCTACTGGATTTTGTTTGCGATTTGTTTGTGGAGGGCTGGTGACTTATTTTCACGTGTTGGTTGATTCGGCATGGAGAGGGGCTGCGAGTGACGGCTTCTTTTTTGTTTGTTTGTCGAGTTATTTGTAAGGGACGCGTGTGGTTGTTTGAAGGGCGTGTGGAGTGAGCAGTAAGGGGCGTGGAAGTGATCCAATGGAACTAGGGTTTCGCTTGGTGAGTTGCCGAGAGAGGGGAGTGCTGGCTGCTGTGAGTGGTCTGCTGGAGGTGTCCTAGGGTTATCGGTGTGGGCTGCCGTGTATGGCTTTTGATGAATGAGTTGCTGCTTTAGCGTGGGTGTTCTAGGTCAATTTGCAGGGCTGATGGCGTATTGATACGTGAGTGAGTTAGCGTTATTGGCAGGCTTGATGAAGGAGGCAGGTGGCGTCTGGATTGAAGGTTACGTGAAGGGCTGATGAATGAGTTTGTGAGCAGTGTGCGTTGAAGGTGATGAAGGCGGGTTCAAGGGCTGGTGAGGGGCTGGTTACGTGAGGTTATAGAGGGTGCAGGTCAGTGGCTGTGTGAGAGCTGCTTACGTTGAATTATTAGGGTTTTTGAGGGAGACGAAGCTTTAGGGTTTTATGTTTTGGTCATTGGCGAGGGCGGTTAGAAAGGGCCAGCCAGTCTTAGGGTTTAGTTTGTGTTATTTTTATAGTGAGAGGGTAGGGGAATTAGGGTTTGCATGGTTTTAATAGGAAATAAAATCAATTAATTGGGGAATTTATTTAAATTTGGTGAGTGGTTTATTTGTTTTAGGAAAAGATTTATTTAATTTTGAATTTATTTTCAATTTAATTTATCTTTAATTTGTTTTAATTATTTAATTTGTGAGATGTATTTTAAATGTTTTAATTATTTAATTTGTGAGATGTGTTTTAATGGGTTTGGTGTGTTTTAAAAACAGAGGTCCAACAAGCGAACCCGAAGCGAAACAAGCGAGTTAAATCCAACGAAAATTCCATTTTCCAATTTTACCTTTCCAACGTCCGTTTCCCGCGGCTTTCACAATCAAAGAGGTAGTTGCCTCCATACGAGACTCATCATTGGGCTAAAATGCAAAAATGCAATGCCTACAACCTTGTTCTGCTTTCTAGCCATGCAGTGTTCACACTTCTGTAAGCGTGAGTTCTTTAATTCGGGAAGAAAATTCCGTCGGTGCAGTGTTTCCATCCCTATTTGACTCATATGACCGAGCTTTTTATGTTATAGCTCGGCTGCCTCATCATTGTTGACTGTATTTATGATGTCATTAGAAAGTTTAGCGTGCATCAAATACAGTGTTGAGTCTTTCTTGCCTCGAGCCATCAACATTGATGTGAGCTTCCATGTATCGTCACTAAAGGTGCTGCATAAGCCTTCATCTTCCAGCTTGCCTGTTGAGATCAGGTTTAACCGGATATCTGGGATGTGCTTGACTCCCCTCAACACTAGCTTTGTCCTGTTGTCTGTTTCAAGACAGATGTCTCCAATACCGACGGCATTGGACTGGTCGTCATTCCTCATCCTTACAGCACCGTAGTCAACTGGTGTGTAAGATGAAAAGTAGTCTCTGAGAGATGTGGCGTGTATGAAGATGCCACTATCTATCACCCAACTGGTCTCGTGGTTGGCAATATTCACAATATTTTCCTCCTAGATAATGAGGAATTATTTCGAGGTTTTGTCAGTGGTGGCAGTGGCAATCTTTCTTGGTTAGAGTTACTATCCCTTCTGTTGTTGTCTCTGAACTGCTTGTTCTTTAATTTGTAGCAATCCCTATTAATATGACCTTTCTTTTTTACAATAGAAGCATTATATTCCTCTTATTCTTGATTTACCCTGGTACTTTTCTGATATACTTTGGCCTCGGCTTTTACTCCTCCCACTTTTGTTAGTCCTCTCAGTCACTAAAACTTCTGAGGTTAAGGCTGATGTCGATCCTTGCATTCTCGTTTTATTTTCTTCCTCGAATATTCTGGTTGTTGCCATCTCCAGTGTGACTTTCCCATTTGAGGCTGAATTTATCACCGTGGATCTAAACGTTTCCCAAGATTCTGATAAAGGAAATTTGGGAGTATTAAGTCATTTACCTCATCACTGAAGTCTATGCCCAATCCAGACAATTCATTCATGGTGCCGAGGAAATTATTGATATGGTCCCCCACAGTTGTACCTTCACGGTATTTCAACCCCATCATCTTCTTGATGTAGTACAACTTGTTGTTGCCAGTCTTTGCTCGAATAAGCTCCTCCAGCTTTCTCCATAAGACACGTGCATTAGTATCTTCATTAACATGGTTTACTATATTATCGTCGATCCACTGACGAATAGTACTGCATGTCTTCTAGTGAAGATTATCCCACTTTTCATCGGACATTGCTTCTGGTTTCTGCTCCAGAAAGACCAATCCATCATAATCCTTCATATATAGAAGGTCTTTCATCATTTCTCTCCATGTAAAATAATTGGTTTGTTAACAAAATCATTTTTACGTTGCCTCATTCCATCACAAAAAATTCGGTACTTGAACGATTTGAGCGCTCAAGTCTTTCTATTACGAACAGAAAGATTAATATTCATAATAGTTATGAATAAATCGTTCATTAGAGAATCAATGGTACTTAAGGTAAAAATAATTAGAGGGGTATAACGGACATTATGACCCGACTCTAATTACAAGATACTCGTGAATGATCAATTCGTATGTAATGACTATATCGATGGACAACGACTTAGTTCGACTTAATATTTCATCTGCGGCAACGAGAGTGCAACTTCTGGTTTTTAGTGGAATAACCCGGAGTTAATAATTCAGAATATCTAATTAAGAGCTTAATTAATATTTCGAGATTATTGGAGCTCGGAACCGTTGGTCCATTTGGTCTTCGTGCTAGCTCGATTTACTATAACGGATTTAATATAATTGGATAGTCTAATTATATACTCACAAAAGAATAAATATTATTAATATGATTAATAATATTAATTATGTCACACTTGAAACTATACATTAAAAGTTAATGTATGGTATTAATAATTATATGATAATTATTAAATATAAAATATTGAATTATATATATGATATAATTTAATAAGGCTAAGATTGTAATTTCTATATTATGGGTTTTGGAAACCCTTGATTTAATTTTGTAAGTAATGACTTTCAAAATATTAATCATATATTTAATTTGTAACATATATTGACTTTATGGAAAGTAAAAAATATTATTACAAAATTAATGAAGAAATAAAGGGCATGGCCGAATTCCTTGATGTATAAGGAATACGATTTGTTTATTTTGGAAACAAAATTTAATCAAAAATCATAGCCTTGACCGAATTCCTTGGTGTATAAGGAATAAGATTTGTTTATTTTGGAAAAAAAATTTAATCCAAAAATCCTAGCCTTGGCCGAATTCTACCTTAGGGAGGGGATTAGTTGTTTTGTTTGAGTGAAAGAAAATTGACATAAGTATAAAAGGAAAACTTGATTTTCTTTTGAGTAGTGCTCTCATTCCAAACCCTAGCCACCTTATTCTTCTTCACAATTCTCTCAAAAGCTGAGAAACAATTTTGAAGAACAAGAATAAGAAAAATATTAAAAGTGTGTGATTAAATCGCTAAAACGTTTAGGAATTTGTTTGTGTGTGTAGCCCACACTACTTTCCGTTGGTAACGATTTATAGCTCGGAAGATATTGTGGCGTTGAAAAAATCATCTTCTCATTCATTCTTGTAAGTCACGGCATTGGGGAACAATAATACCTCATTGCCGCACTTCACTTGTTACAATCGGGGCTCGGTTTTGATTTGTTTTAATTCGGGTTTTGGGAAACACCTTAGGGGCTTTTTGGGGCTGAGTTAGGATTGTTTTTTAGTGGAAAAATCAGACCTAAAACGCTACAGCAGGTCACACAAATCAGGGGTTGGTTTGGGTGCAGTTCGAGTGTGTAACGGGTGTAAAACAGTCCAATAATTCACTGCAGTTCGGGGGCTGTTTGGGGACTGTTTCACGCGTATTTCGGGGCTGAGATCTTGTCTGAAACAGAAGCAAAACTTCAGTATAAGTGTTGGTTCCATTCGGCTTTAAGGAAGGGAAGACATAAAAACTTTTTAAGGTCGATCCGTGTGCCTAATCGCTTCCGCTGCGCGAGGAAAGCGTTTCCTACAATTGGCATCAAGAGCGAGGTTGAAAAGTGTTCTTAACCCTTCACTTTTTCATTTAAAGTTTTTGTTTTTAATATATTTATATGAGTTATAATATGATATGCATGTTTATATGAGTGGGCACATTGTGATATTCATATGATGAATGGTTTTGTTATTTCATGTGATGAATGGATTTTGCATTGGTCGTAAATTTTTCCGGCTCTTATTTTGTAGTTGGTTTGTTTTTGGGATGTAAGGCCATAAGGCCATTGTTTACATTTGTTGTAATTTTAATTTTCAATGTAAAGTTTCAATTTTTGTAATTTGGAGCACCGAAGTCGCAAAGTGAGCTAACACCACTTTGGAGCGGGATTTGAAGACCAAGGAATGCCTTGGTGAATCTCTTGTACTAATTAGATTAGTATAGGAAAATAAGAGCCCGGTCAATGCAAAATAATTTTTTTATTAATGTATGTTTATTTCGATTGTTTGTTTGAATGACATGTCATATAGCTTAGGGTGTCCACTCATGCATTTTACTTGTCATAACATGTCATATATGCATTATCATTATAAACATAAAATTATGATTTTATGTAATTTAAAATGTTTAGTTAGAAAATGATATGCATGAAAATCAATTATTTAGATTAATTGGATTTATGGTTTAAAATTTGAATTCTAATATATTGGGCTTAATTAGTGCATAATAAATTCCATTGGTATATAGGATGGAAACCCGGACATAAATTCCATAGCCGATTCCGAATGGATGGTAATATGGTCTGCACTCGGGATACAATTCCACGTACCATTGGATTTTATGACACACTAAGATTTATTAAAATGTTTAATTAGAATTTTGACCATTTAGAATTCCATGATTTTAGACCCTTAAGTGCCTAGTATTTAAAGAGTTAAAATATTATAGTTCACTTATACCACTCTAATTAAATTAGTTTAATAGAGTAAATCTATTAGTAGAGACTAATGAATTTTAGTGACACAATTTTAATTGTTAAAATTGATTAGCTCACTTATGACAAACTAGTGTAAATAATAATTATGATTTAGCCGCCATAAGTTTATCCACACTAATTAAAATAAAATATTAGATATTTTAGATAGAAACCTTAATTTTTAAAATAGTGAGTGGGAGAGGGATATACGACAGCATATCCCGGGATCTCCGTTGTTAGTCCAAAAACGTGAGATTCAAAAGGCGCCTCGAGACGGCTTTGTTTTCGTCCCCATATGGATGGTGTCCATTTTGGGTCAATATCAGGTTTAGGTTATGAGAGGATAGAGATTCTAGATGTATCTTGTGAACTGACCTACCCTACGGCGGCATTTCACTCGTTAAGTTAAAGAATCCCGAAACGGCGGGTTACACTCACAAAGGAGTAATTAACTATTAATGAAATTCATTGATCAAATAAAACAGTAGTTGTTTAATATAGGAATAAGAGTTATTCCCACATATATTAAATGGACTGAGATTGTCTCGATCTATCATGCGAGTACTTTACCTACCCTACGGCGGCACTTACTTGTGGGATGATAGATTTCTGTGGCATAGTAATTCTCTTAGGTTTCTAATTCATTACTCATGGTTCATGCATCATGTTTAATTTATGCCAAAATTCATTGATGATTTTAATATGCGATGAATGAATGTTAAATGCATGTTTATTTTATTTTTCATCTATGGTTTCTCCAATTATTTCCATACTCTCAAACGATAAATTAACCGGGGAAAACTATGTTAAGTGGAAAAGTAACATGAACGCTATCCTGGTCTGTGAAGACCTAAAGTTTGTCCTGACGGAGGAACGTCCTCCCGAGCCGGCCAGAAATGCTGGCCAAGCTGTGCGCGATACCTACCAGAAATGGGTCGCATCAAATGAGAAAGCCCGCTGCCACTTGCTAGCAGGGATGTCTGAGGTTCTTGCTGTAAAGCATGAACCTATGGCTCTAGCATCTCAGATGATGGAGTCATTGCATGGCATGTTTGGGTAGGCTTCGGAGCGTCAACGCCATGAGGCCATGGTCTCAGCGATGACTGCTAGGATGAAGGATGGGACATCAATCGAGAGCACGTCTAGGCACTGCATTTTTTACGCATGTGAAACCCGATGAGGAGTCTTATTTGGAGACAGCTACCTTTTGAGTCACGGATGCCGCGGGAAACGGATATCGGAAGGGGGAATTCAGAATAAGCAAGCTCACTGTCTTCGTTGGTGCTGCGTTCGTTACTTCGTTCGAACGGGAAACAGATTGCGGGCGTTCGTGTAGCGTTCGAGGGAGCGTTCGAACGGTGTCGGTAATTCTGGTTTTGCTGCTAGCCTCACACCCAGCCCATTTAGCTCCCCAAAGCCATAATAAAACACATCCCAAATTAAATAATTAAATATTAAATTAAATATTAAACATTAAATAAAACATTTAAATCATTTACCAATTAAAAAAACAATTACCAACTTAAACTAAAATCATGCCTAAATTAAACAAATCACATACTAAATCAAAAGATAATCATACTAAATTAAAATCAATCATAACCAATTAAAGCCAATCATATATTTGACTTCCTAATCTAATAAGATACTTACCAATATAAAATATTTGTATTCCTAAACCAACACAAATTAAATATTACAACTTCCTAAAGTAAAATATTTGTCCCCCCTCAATCCTTTGATTTCCTTGTTTAAAACTAAATCATATCCTAATTTAATGCACAAATCCCTTCCCTTGTAAACCCTAGCCATTCTCTATATAAACAACCCCTAACCAAGGCCATCCTCTCCTTCACACAACACAATTCACACCCAAGCTCTCTCGAAATTTCTCTAAACTCTCTCTACACACCCAAAACACACACAAAAGAAAACAAAGAAACCACCACAAGATCACCACCGAAAACCAACCCCTCTAAACCTCCATACACCACCGAAAACCACACAAACACAGCAGCCCAATCCTTAAAAAACAGTAACTTAGAAAACTACATAGATAACCTTAAAAATAATCACCTTAATTGCACTAAGAACCCACACAACTTGGAATAGTTCTTTGAAAACATTGAAACAGGTAGCCCGTGCAGTGAGCAGCAAAACAGGAGCCGAATAGGAGCAGAACGGAGTTCGAACAATAAGCAAAGCAGCGAAGCAGTGAGCTAGGACGTTGAACCAACGGACCAGAAAAGTTGCGGAGCTTTACCCCCCTTTCGATCTTCGTGGAACGTGAGTCCGAGAGAGACGGCCTAAAAGGTTAGACCTGAGGGTATCTTTCACACTTGTTTTCCTTTTCCGCATTATTTATTAAGTATTTCTTGTATGATTGTAATATTGAAATGTGTGTTGTGATTTTGAGTATGTAAATATGCATGAATTATGAGATGTAATATGTTGTGGGCATTAGATGAATGAGAGATGTGTCAACTCTCGCGGTATATCGGATGGAAACCCGGACATAAATTTCATAGCCGATTCCGAATGGACGGTAATATGATCTGTACTCGGGCCACAACTCCACGTACCGCTTGAGTAAACGGCACCATCTCTCTTTCGTTGTGTTGCTTTTTGTTTATTTAGTTTCTCTTGAATTCAATATATTGTTTATTTTTGTATGATTCAACCAAGCGCATGGGCTTAGTGAGTTAGTCCAAAGGTCCTCCATTTGTGAGACAAAGAGCCGAAAAGGCCACCTTCGTGACACTACTCGCCGCGCCGGTTGATGTATGTTCGGTTGGACGCAAGATACGTTCAATCGAGCATACTTAGTTTGATATTATTATCTTTATTTTCGTATGTATAAGTCAATCGAGCGCATGGGCTTAGTAAGTGTGTTGTGAGATCCCCTATGGGGAGGGGCTAAAAGCCCTTTACCACGATGCTTTGCCGCGCCGGTTGACGTGTGTTCGGATTGGATGTAAGATGCGTTCAATCGGGCATACTTGGTTGATATGATTGGTTCTATTCTTGCATGTGTGATATGACGCGCATGGGCTTAGCATGTTGGTCTAAAGGTCCTCTCTTGAGAGATCAAGAGCCCCAAAAGGTCACCTTTACGGCAGTGCTTCGCCGCGCCCTTTTATTTTCTGTTTATGTATTGCATCAGGTCCGTGTCCGTTCGAACGCGTTCACGAACGCAACTCGAACGCGCATGTGTTTTTGCCTTATTATGTGTCAGGTCTCGTATCCGTTCGAACGCGTTAACAAACGCTACTCGAACGTGAGCTTTCTGTCTCATCTCCGTTCGAACGCGTTTACGAACGCTACTCGAACGTGAGCATTCTGTTTCATTTCCGTTCGAACGCGTTTACGAACGCTACTCGAACGTGAGCATTCTGTTTCATTTCCGTTCGAACGTGTTACGAACGCCATACGAACGTGAACTTTCTGTTTCCGTTCGAACGCGTTTACGAACGCTACACGAACGCACACACACTGAACTGAGTCTGTCTTATTATATTCATGCATAATTGCCTATTAGTTGATCTTTCTTATGCAAATGTGTCACAATTCGTATGCTTATGTCATGATAACATTTGAGCATTATTTCTTGCGGTATATCGGATGGAAACCCAGACGTAAATTCCGTAGCCGATTCCGAATGGACGGTAGTGCGGTCTGTACTTGTTGGGTCACAATTCCACGTACCACTTGAAAAGCGCCATATGTGTGCTTATATGGTTAATATGTGTGCTTGTGTTTTTTTCCTGAATGTGATATGCAAGTAAAGTTGTATGTTAGTTGCTATCTTGATATATGTTAAGCATGCAAATTTAAATGTAAGATATATGTGAAATGCGTACATGAGTTTTATTTTACACATGAGAATTTAGAAGCATGATACTATTGGAAATAAGTGTTACTTAAGCTTAGTTAAATTATTACATGAATCCTTTCATTACAAGTGACATAAGTAAGGGACCATTCCGAACCCAACGGTTTGAGGTCTTCCCTTGCGAGGGGTGAGTGCGGCCTTAAATCTTTGTCCCGGTTCACACCGGGTGGCGACTCCATGTTATTTCGTACTTCCCAACTAGGCCGCGAGCCTAGGAACGGCGTCGCCCAGGTCCTGTGTCCCACAGTCTGGCGACTCCACTGGGGATGTAAAGTTGGCCGAAATATTGTCTTGTAATGAGTGGATTTATGTTTTAATTGGCCATGTCTATAGTGGATAAGTGAGGGTTTAATCAAGGGCACTTTGAGGCTAGGTAATGGTTTGTGGTCTTCCTTCATTCACTACCTTTCTAGAAGGAAAAGCTGTGAGGGCACCTATATGGCCATCTACTTGTAGCCTTTGTGATGGACTAATTTGGAGGACTCGTTGTTTATTCCTGACAACAAGCGATAAGAGCCTAAGAGGCTTGGGTATTTAAGTGAGCCTCGCTCCACCTTCCCTCTGGGGGATCTACAACGGGAAATCCATTTGACAGTCCATCACACACCATAGCTCATTGGCACGTACCTTAGTGTATATAAAAAGGGGTACGCTCACTTGGTCGCTCGAACCCTTGAGTGGGGAGGAGACCTAGTTGTGGGCTATCCTTCGCCAGTGAGAGCCTTTGTCCATACTCTTGCAAATCCACCCATAGACTGGTTTGTATGGTTAAAGTAGCAATTATTTCCTTGAGTATGTGCTTGTGGACCATCCTCATTTGGATGCAGTTGGACTATTGTCAGAAATGCGGGCTTGCTGGGCCATTTAAACTGGGGCAAGTTCGTACTGTATGACTATTAGGCCCAAGGCTTCTGAAATGTTGATGGGCCATTATGAAAAAAATTATTATGTTATGTTTGCATTATCTCCTTCTATGCTTGTTTGGGAACATCACCGTTTGGATCCATTTGGACCATTTGTCATGGGATATGGGCTTGTTGGGCCATTTAAACTGGGACAAGAACGTATTTCATGACGATTGGGCCAAAAGCTTCTAAATAACAATGGGCCATTTTATGATTGTGTTCGGAATTTTATCATTTGGATTTAGTTGGGCTCTTTGCCATAAGACATGAACTCGTTAGGCCATTTAAACTGGGACGGGTTCACTCTTATGACAGTTAACCCAAAGATTCTAAAATGATAATAGGCCGATTTGTTTGAGAATTTTATTTGATTTAATATATGTTATATATTTCTTATGCACATCATGCATACATACATCATGTTAACCCTTGTGTTCTGAAAGCCATCATAGATTCCCGTTGGGTTAGAAAAAAGGAAGACTCACCAAAATACCGAGAACAGACATGAGTGAATCAGATACTGAGGTATCCCGGATAGATCAGTTGGAAAGTGGCTTCGCCAAGATTACTGAACAGTTGCAAGCCTTGACTACTGCCATGACAAATATGGCTGTGCCCCGTGCTGGGGAAGAATTCTGAGAATGTAAGGCGCGAGAAGCCTCCGAATGGGTTGGGGATGATATCCCGCTTTTGATGATGATAATGCAGAGTATGCAACAGACAGAGTGATTGGGTCTCAGGCAGAATACAGAAGCTTCGGGATCAGGTTGAAACCGTTACCCGCAAGATGAGGGGTAAGAATGAAGATTTGCTAGACTATGAGACAATGAAGTTTGAGGAGCAGTTGCCAGCGCAGTTTAAGATGCCGGATTTGGCTAAGTTCAATGGGAATGGAGATCCGAGGGTGCATCTCCGTCAGTATGTGTCTGTTATGAGTTCAGTTGGCCTATCACAGCGCCAAGTCCAAAAGATGTTTGGGATGTCACTCGAGGGGGCACCTGTGGTTTGGTATCATAGCCTTGAAAGAAGGTTAAGGAAGATTGGAAGGAACTAGCTGACGCTTTTCTGAAGCAGTATGTTACAGACTTGGAGATTGACTTGTCACTCCGTGATTTGGAGAACACTAAGCAGAAGCCGGAAGAAGCTTCAAGGAGTATGTAGACCGCTGGAGAGCCAGCTTCTGAAAATGCAGACTCGGCCCTCTGAGAAAGACCAAATCAAAATGATCATCAAGGGCACCAAGCCCTCTATTTATGGCAAGCTGAGGAGGATGACCTCGATGATTTGTGGATTTTCGACAGTTGAGAGAGACTGTTATGGATATTGAAGAAGAGGAGGCTGAAAACAAAAAGTCCTATGGCCAGAATAAAAGAACTTTTGGGGGGCATTCTGAGACCAAGCCCACTACGGCAGAGGTCGCTACCGTCAAGAATAGGCATTTCTCTCCAATCTTGGTAGACCTTATCAAGGGTGCTTGAGAAGTTGAAAGGACAAGGACTCCTGAAGCCTTTAGACCCTAGACCAATCCCAAACCCTGTGCCACACTACTTCGACCTGAGCCAATATTGCCACTTCCACCAGCAAAAAGGTCATGACACTGACAACTGCCCCCGCCTTAGGCATGAAATCCAAAACCTCATCGATGCTCACAAAATACCCGACCCAGAGAAAGAACAACCTGACACACACAGAAACCCTCTACCAAACTACCACTTTGTTCCACCACCCACCTACATGATCAACTCTGGCCTACCCGAAACCTTTGTCCTCAAAACCCTCCACCACCAAGCTTATTACGTGGATGACAACGAAGGACCATAGGTCAAGAGAAAAGGCAATGCTGCGAATGATGAAGCTGTTCCTCCTAGTTTATTTGATCTTGCTTTTTAATAAAGACATTGGTTTTGTCTACTTGTTCGAACCTTTTTTAGGATAATAAAGACGTTCATTTCGCTGAATCTCTTCTGCAACATGAGTATATTTGAGAAAAGCATTAAACCTTAGTACTATGATACTCAGCGATATTTAGAACTCGGAGAATCCTCAGAATAAGAAAACAGAAAAGATGAGATAGCCATTCAGAAATAGGGAAATGGGACAATGAGACTGTCAGAAAAAAATGAGTTCACCAAGCCGATCAATATGGAAAGAATGAAGCAATACTTTACCCGAGGGAGAGAAAACCGAGCAGTCACCAAGAGAATTGGCAGAAGACCTAACCCGACGGGATAGGAACATTCATGCATGCATACACGTAAAACATTTTGCATCCTTTTGTGTTTGTTTTGTATTCACAGGTTTTAAAGAATAAGAAAAGCGGCAAAGAACAGGCTAATCAGAAACGGTAAAAAGCACAGTATCGGATCCAATGAAATGATTCCAGGGTCGAGGCCCATATCAGCAGATCAGTCTGGGAAGAAAGCCTCATGACAGTACAGTCCGGGAATAAAGCTCGGGAGAATGGAAGGAATAAAGCCTCATATCAGCACAATTCAGGGAACAAGACCCTCAGCTCAAAATGGGAACAAGACCCACGGGAACAAAACCCACTACTCAACAATTCAGGGAACAAGACCCTCAACTCAAAATGGGAACAAGACCCACGGGAACAAAACCCAACACTCAACAATTCAGGGAACAACACCCTCAGCTCAAAATGGGAACAAGACCCACGGGAACAAAACCCACTACTCAACAATTCAGGGAACAACACCCTCAGCTCAAAATGGGAACAAGACCCACGGGAACAAAACCCACTACTCAACAATTCAGGGAACAAGACCCTCAGCTCAAAATGGGAACAAGACCCTCAGCTTACTTCGGGAATGAACCAGGGGTCGCAGCACCTCACCACCGAATCAACGCAACTCAACACATGGTAAGTCAAGTGGCAGCTGGCGAGCCAGGTAAGTAGAAATGCATTGCATAACTTTGATAGGATTGTCACTGTTGCACATTACACAAGTCCCATCAAAGTGGGGGCAACTGTAGGCACTGCATTTTTACGCATGTGAAACCCGATGAGGAGTCTTATTTGGAGACAGCTACCTTTTGAGTCACGGATGCCGCGGGAAACGGATATCGGAAGGGGGAATTCAGAATAAGCAAGCTCACTGTCTTCGTTGGTGCTGCGTTCGTTACTTCGTTCGAACGGGAAACAGATTGCGGGCGTTCGTGTAGCGTTCGAGGGAGCGTTCGAACGGTGTCGGTAATTCTGGTTTTGCTGCTAGCCTCACACCCAGCCCATTTAGCCCCAAAGCCCATAAAACACATCCCAAATTAAATAATTAAATATTAAATTAAATATTAAACATTAAATAAAACATTTAAATCATTTACCAATTAAAATAAACAATTACCAACTTAAACTAAAATCATGCCTAAATTAAACAAATCACATACTAAATCAAAAGATAATCATACTAAATTAAAATCAATCATAACCAATTAAAGCCAATCATATATTTGACTTCCTAATCTAATAAGATACTTACCAATATAAAATATTTGTATTCCTAAACCAACACAAATTAAATATTACAACTTCCTAAAGTAAAATATTTTGTCCCCCTCAATCCTTTGATTCCTTGTTTAAAACTAAATCATATCCTAATTTAATGCACAAATCCCTTCCCTTGTAAACCCTAGCCATTCTCTATATAAACAACCCCTAACCAAGGCCATTCCTCTCCTTCACACAACACAATTCACACCCAAGCTCTCTCGAAATTCTCAACTCTCTACACACCCAAAACACACACAAAAAGAAAACAAAGAAACCACCACAAGATCACCACCGAAAACCAACCCCTCTAAACCTCCATACACCACCGAAAACCAACAAACACAGCAGCCCAAATCCTTAAAAACAGTAACTTAGAAAACTACATAGATAACCTTAAAAATAATCACCTTTAATTGCACTAAGAACCCACACAACTTGGAATAGTTCTTTGAAAACATTGAAACAGGTAGCCCGTGCAGTGAGCAGCAAAACAGGAGCCGAATAGGAGCAGAACGGAGTTCGAACAATAAGCAAAGCAGCGAAGCAGTGAGCTAGGACGTTGAACCAACGGACCCAGAAAAGTTGCGGAGCTTTACCCCCCCTTTCGATCTTCGTGGAACGTGAGTCCGAGAGACGGCTTAAAAGGTTAGACCTGAGGGTATCTTTCACACTTGTTTTCCTTTTCCGCATTATTTATTAAGTATTCTTGTATGATTGTAATATTGAAATGTGTGTTGTGATTTTTGAGTATGTAAATATGCATGAATTATGAGATGTAATATGTTGTGGGCATTAGATGAATGAGAGATGTGTCAACTCTCGCGGTATATCGGATGGAAACCCGGACATAAATTTCATAGCCGATTCCGAATGGACGGTAATATGATCTGTACTCGGGCCACAACTCCACGTACCGCTTGAGTAAACGGCACCATCTCTCTTTCGTTGTGTTGCTTTGTGTTTATTTAGTTTTCTCTTGAATTCAATATATTGTTTATTGTATGATTCAACCAAGCGCATGGGCTTAGTGAGTTAGTCCAAAGGTCCTCCATTTGTGAGACAAAGAGCCGAAAAGGCCACCTTCGTGACACTACTTCGCCGCGCCGGTTGATGTATGTTCGGTTGGACGCAAGATACGTTCAATCGAGCATACTTAGTTTGATATTATTATCTTTACTTTCGTATGTATAAGTCAATCGAGCGCATGGGCTTAGTAAGTGTGTTGTGAGATCCCCTATGGGGAGGGGCTAAAAGCCCTTTACCACGATGCTTTGCCGCGCCGGTTGACGTGTGTTCGGATTGGATGTAAGATGCGTTCAATCGGGCATACTTGGTTGATATGATTGGTTCTATTCTTGCATGTGTGATATGACGCGCATGGGCTTAGCATGTTGGTCTAAAGGTCCTCTCTTTGAGAGATCAAGAGCCCCAAAAGGTCACCTTTACGGCAGTGCTTCGCCGCGCCCTTTTGTTTCTGTTTATGTATTGCATCAGGTCCGTGTCCGTTCGAACGCGTTCACGAACGCAACTCGAACGCGCATGTGTTTTTGCCTTATTATGTGTCAGGTCTCGTATCCGTTCGAACGCGTTTACGAACGCTACTCGAACGTGAGCATTCTGTCTCATCTCCGTTCGAACGCGTTTACGAACGCTACTCGAACGTGAGCATTCTGTTTCGTTTCCGTTCGAACGCGTTTACGAACGCTACTCGAACGTGAGCATTCTGTTTCATTTCCGTTCGAACGCGTTATCAAACGCCATACGAACGCGAACTTTCTGTTTCCGTTCGAACGCGTTTACGAACGCTACACGAACGCGCACACACTGAACTGAGTCTGTCTTACTATATTCATGCATAATTGCCTATTAGTTGATCTTTCTTATGCAAATGTGTCACAATTCGTATGCTTATGTCATGATAACATTTGAGCATTAATTCTTGCGGTATATCGGATGGAAACCCAGACGTAAATTCCGTAGCCGATTCCGAATGGACGGTAGTGCGGTCTGTACTTGGGCCACAATTCCACGTACCACTTGAAAAGTGCCCATATGTGTGCTTATATGGTTAATATGCGTGCTTGTGTTTTTTTCCTGAATGTGATATGCAAGTAAAGTTGTATGTTAGTTGCTATCTTGATATATGTTAAGCATGCAAATTTAAATGTAAGATATATGTGAAAATGCGTACATGAGTTTTATTTTACACATGAGAATTTAGAAGCATGATACTATTGGAAATAAGTGTTATTTAAGCCTAGTTAAATTATTACATGAATCCTTTCATTACAAGTGACATAAGTAAGGGACCATTCCGAACCCAACGGTTTGAGGTCTTCCTTGCAGGGGTGAGTGCGGCCTTAAATCTTTGTCCCGGTTCACAGGGTGGCGACTCCATGTTATTCGTACTTCCCAACTAGGCCGCGAGCCTAGGAACGGCGTCGCTCAGGTCCGTGTCCCACAACGTCTTAAGAATGAGACTTATCTCAACACTGCTGAAACCCGTGGAGCTCGTATTGACGAGCGTAACCAGGTGGACCATGATTATGGAAACTCTTCGAAGAGTTTCTGCAGTTTAAAAGCAACTATGTTATGAACAAGTTATCTTTACTTGACCCAACTGCTTAATGAGCTCACCCATTACGAGTTCATGCTTGTGGATCCTCGTAAGTCCAGTGCAGAGGCAAATATTGCCGAGTTTTCTAAATCTGCAAAGAAGAAGAAGAAAAGCACTGGAAAGGCTAAGGGAAAAGCCATGAAAAAGAAGAACAAGAAATGCTCCAATGATGCCAAACCCAAAGGAAAATGTTTCCACTACGACAAGAATGAGCATTGGAAAATGAACTGTCCTAAATATCTTGCTGAGCTGAATGAGAAAAAAAGGAAACAGGTAAATATGATTTACTCGTTATTGAATCTCTATTAGTGGAGGATGATAAATCCGCTTGGATTGTTGATTCTGGAGCCACTAACCATGTTTGTTCTTCTTTGCAGCTACTTGATTCATGGAGGGACCTTGCTGAAGGTGACTACACCATGAGGGTCGGGACATGGGATGCCGTTTCAGTAAGAGTAGTGGGAGTTTCCAGTTTAAATTTTATTAATAATAGTTATTTAATTTGAACAATGTGTTATTCATTCCTGGTTTCGCAGGAATCTGATATATGTTTCTAGAATATTGGATGATGGTTATTCAGTTTCTTTTAATAGCAATTTGGTTATTATTAGTATAAATGGATTAACTATATGCACAAGAAACTCAGAAAATAACTTGTATGTGTTAAGACCGTTAACACATAGGTCACTGCTCAACACTGAAATGTTTAAGGTTGAAAAACCTAAAACAAAACGGCCAAAGATTTCTCACGATGACACATATTATGGCCTCTTAGACTTGGTCACATCAACCTTGACCGGATAAATAGATTGATAAAGAACGGAGCCTTAAACCAGTTAAAGCTAGGGACTTTACCAGTTTGTGAATCCTGTTTAGAATGAAAAATGACCAAGAGACCTTTTACTGGAAAATATATAAGAGCCAGTCAACCACTAGAGCTAATACATTCGGACGTTTGCGGACCGATGAATGTAAAAGCCCGAGGTGGTTATGAATACTTCGTCACATTCATTGACGATTATTCAAGATATGAGTATGTCTACCTAATGCATCACAAATCAGATACCTTTGAAAAGTTCAAAGAGTATCGTGCTGAGGTTGAGAACCAATTAGCTAAGACAATCAAAACTCTACGATCAGATCGTGGAGGGGAATACCTCGACAGAGATTTCGAGGAATTCTTAGTTGAGCATGGGATAGTATCCCAGCTCACAGCACCTGGAACACCACAACAAAATGGTTTTACAGAAAGGAGAAATCGAACCCTACTAGACATGATGAGATCTATGTTTAGTTATAGCTCACTACCTAGTTCATTCTAGGGATATGCACTGCAAACCGCAATGCATATCCTTAATGTAGTTTTATCTAAGTCTGTTCCTAAGACTCCCTTAGAGTTGTGGAATGGTCGTAAAACTAGTTTACGACATTTCCGCATATGAGGGTGTCCAGCACATGTGCTGAAGAATAAGACTACAAAGTTGGAGCCACGTTCTCAGGTGTGCCTATTTGTAGGCTACCCTAAGGAGACTATGGGTGGATTATTCTACAGTTCTGATGATAACAAAGTATTTGTATCGATAAATGCTACGTTTCTAGAGGAGGACTATATGAGGGAGTTCAAGCCTCGTAGTAAAATATTACTCGAGGAGTTACTTACTGGTTCGACCAGCACGCCATCGTCAACGAAAGTTGACAGATACATAGTACCTTCAACATCTGATAGTCAGATGGTACCCAGTCAGAATGATCTACCGCCTAGACGCAGTGGGAGGGTTGTACGACAACCTGATCGCTACCTAGGGGTTGGAGAGGCACAAGTTGTCGCCTCCAACGATGGCATAGATGATCCATTGACCTATAGTAGTGCAATGGATGATTCTGACAAAGAGGAATGGCTCAAAGCCATGAACCTAGAGATGGAGTCCATGTACTCCAACTCGGTCTGGGAACTTGTAGACCAACTTGATGGGGTGAAACCCATAGGTTGCAAGTGGATCTACAAGAGGAAGAGGGGATCAGATGGGAAGGTACAGACCTTCAAGGCTAGACTACTGGCCAATGGTTATACCCAGAAAGAGGGAGTTGACTATGAGGAAACTTTCTCGCCAGTAGCTATGCTTAAATCCAGCTGCACTCTTCTATCCATTGCCACATATTATGACTATGAAATTTGGAAAATGGATGTAAAGACTGCATTCTTGAATGACAATCTTGATGAAATTATCTATATGATACAACCAGAAGGGTTCATCGCCCAAGGTCAAGAGCAAAAGGTTTGCAAACTGCAAAGGTCCATTTATAGACTCAAGCAGACATATCGATCTTGGAATATAAGATTTGACTCAACAATCAAGTCTTATAATTTTGAGCAGAATGTTGATGAGCCTTGTGTATACAAGCGCGTCATTGACGGGAAGGTGATTTTTCTTGTTTTATACGTTGATGATATTTTACTCATTGTGAATGATGTAAGGATATTATCAGATGTGAAAAACTGGCTAGCTGACCAATTCCAAATGAAAGATTTGGGAGATGCCAGTTATGTTCTTGGGATCCAGATACTTCGGGATCGCAAGAAACGACTGTTAGTTATGTCTCAGACATCCTATATTGACAAGATCCTTGTGCGATTTAGGATGCAGAATTCCAAGAAAGGCAATCTGCCTTATCGGCATGGAATTCATTTGTCGAAGGAACTGTCTCCTAAGAAACCTCATGATGTTGAGGAAATGAGACATATCCCATACGCCTCATCATTTGGTAGTCTCATGTATGCCATGTTATGCACGAGACCAAGCATCTGTTTTGCAGTGGGAGTAATCAGTAGGTTTCAGTCAAACCCAGGATTGGATCACTGGGTGGATGTGAAACACATTCTCAAGTATCTTAAGAGAACGAGAGATTATATGCTTGTATATTCCGGTGAGGATATGATCCTTAGGGGATATACAGACTATGATTTTCAGACAGACGTTGATTCCAGGAAATCTACATCTGGATCAGTGTTCACCTTAGGTGGTGGGGCTATTGTATGGCGGAGTATAAAGAAATCTTGTATTTCTGACTCCACCTTGGAGGCTGAATATGTAGCGGTTTGTGAAGCGGCTAAGGAAGCAGTCTGGCTCCGTGAATTCTTTGGAGATCTGGAAGTTGTTCCAGATATGGATAGACCACTCACCCTCTATTGCGATAATAGTGGAGCGGTGGCAAACTCCAAAGAACCAAGAAGCTACAAGAGAGGAAAGCATATAGAGAGCAAATATCATCTCATCAGGGAGATAGTGCAGAGAGGAGACGTTACTGTCACAAAGATTGCATCCGCAGAGAACCTTGCTGATCTGTTTACAAAGACCTTGCCGGCTAAAGTTTTTGAAGGTCACCTAGATGGTCTAGGATTACGTGACATGTCCCATTTGCTCTAGTGCAAGTGGGAGATTGTTGGGATGTATGCCCTAGAGCTACATGTGATGTAAACGGTTTCATGTGTTTTGAAATAAAACGATGCATTATTCATTTATCAAATTGTTTATTTATTTTTCACATATTATATATCTTCGTAAATACCGTAGATTACTTATGTACCTTCAGACTTAGTGTATGAGTGTCATACACCAGAGGATTTAAGTCTGAAGTTAGTAATCTTAAATAGTCCATAGAGAGCAAACAAAGCGGGTACTTTGTTTGTGGTTTATCTATAGCTGCGGTCCATTCTATATTTGTATGGCGATCTTAATCCGGATCGTCCATGTAGAGACATGAGAATGGAGGTACCTTGTATGATGCGATCATATAGGACTTAACCCAGATAGAAATTACATTCTTATAATATCCGTTAAGCAAAGAAAGTCATTATAATCTACTTGATGGTCATATATGGATTGATCTTAATCCTGAGTGTACTACGAACTCCTGCATGGCAGGCTGTGTCCTTTGATTTACAAAGGTGAGGTTGGTGTAGCAGTCCCGACCAATAGCTACGTACTTTGGGGGAACAGTTTGTTTTGTAGCTGGGAACGTTTTACATAAACATGGAGTTCACTCCTTCTTGCGAGAAGTAGATGAGTATCTTTCTTAAGGGTTGATTCGGTACTTGAACGATTTGAGCGCTCAAGTCTTTCTATTACGAACAGAAAGATTAATATTCATAATAGTTATGAATAAATCGTTCATTAGAGAATCAATGGTACTTAAGGTAAAAATAATTAGAGGGGTATAACGAACATTATGACCCGGCTCTAATTACAAGATACTCGTGAAGGATCAATTCATATGTAATGACTATATCAATGGACAACGACTTAGTTCGACTTAATATTTCATCTGCGGCAACGATAGTGCAACTTCGTGTTTTTAGTGGAATAACCCGGAGTTAATAATTCGGAATATCTAATTAAGAGCTTAATTAATATTTCGAGATTATTGGAGCTCGGAACCGTGGGTCCATTTGATCCCCGTGCTAGCTCGATTTACTATAGCGGATTTAATATAATTGGATAGTCTAATTATATACTCACAAAAGAATAAATATTATTATTATAATTAATAATATTAATTATGTCACACTTGAAACTAAACATTAAAAGTTAATGTATGGTATTAATAATTATATGATAATTATTAAATATAAAATATTGAATTATATATATGATATAATTTAATAAGGCTAAGATTGTAATTTCTATATTATGGGTTTTGGAAACCCTTGATTTAATTTTGGAAGTAATGACTTTCAAAATATTAATCATATATTTAATTTGTAACATATATTGACTTTATGGAAAGTAAAAAATATTGTTACAAAATTAATGAATAAATAAAGGGCATGGCCGAATTCCTTGATGTATAAAAATAAGATTTGTTTATTTTGGAAACAAAATTTAATCAAAAATTCTAGCCTTGGCCGAATTCCTTGGTGTATAAGGAATATGATTTGTTTATTTTGGAAACAAAATTTAATCCAAAAATCCTAGCCTTGGCCGAATTCTACCTTAGGGAGGAGATTGGTTTTTTTGTTTGAGTGAAACAAAATTGACCTAAGTATAAAAGGAAAACTTGATTTTCTTTTGAGTAGTTGTGGGCACACAGGAATCTGGGGCGACGCATGCTGTCCCGGGCTCGCGGCCCGGTCGGGAGTACGGAGTAGCCACGGGGGACTAAACCGGAGAATAATGGAGTCGCCACCCGGTGTGAACCGGGAAAATGTGATTTAAGGCCGCACTCACCCCTCGCAAGGGAAGACCTCAAACCGTTGGGTTCGGAATGGTCCCTTACTTATGTCACTTGTAATGAAAGGATTTGTGTAATAATTTAATCAGGCCTAAGTAACACTTATTTCCAAGAGTATCATGCTTCTAACTCTACATGCAGGGAATTAGTCATCACAACATGCAACATCACATGGCAATCTCATGAACATTTCTCGATCATATGATATGGAAAACTAAGAACAACCTAATCATGCTTGAGTACTATCTCATGAACCTATTAACCAAATAACATGCTAACAGCCTAATCATGCTTGAATATCATCCCAAGAACACATAGAATGGATAAATGCAGGAATACAAATAATATGATTGGCTACATAATACAAGAAAGATCAACCAAGAGGCAATTATGCATGAATATGATAAGACAGACTCAGTTCAGTGTGTGCGCGTTCGTGTAGCGTTCGTAAACGCGTTCGAACGGTAAACAGAAGGTTCGCGTTCGTGTGGCATTTGATAACGCGTTCGAACGGAAATGAAACAGAATGCTCACGTTCGTATGGCGTTTGTTAACGCGTTAGAACAGAAATGAAACAGAATGCTCACGTTCGTATGACGTTCGTGAACGCGTTCGAACGGAAATGAGACCTGATGCATGATAAGGCAAAATGCATGCGCGTTCGAGTTGCGTTCGTAAACGCGGTCGAACGGGAACAGACCTGATGCATGAAATGGGACGCAATACATAAACAACAAAATAAATGGGCGCGGCGAAGTACTGCCGTAAAGGTGGCCTTTTGGGGCTCTTGGTCTCTCAAAGAGAGGACCTTTAGACCAACATACTAAGCTCATGCGCGTCACATCACAACACATGAAATAAAGACAATAAAAGTGTAGGACTTCGTATGCCCAATTGAACGTACATTCAACCCAAACACACTTCGTCCAGCGCGGCGAAGTAATGTCACAAATGTGGCCTTTTAGGCTCTTCGTCTCTCAAATAGAGGACCTTTGGACTAACTCACTAAGCCCATGCGCTTGATTGAACCATGCATAAAAAGATAAATACAATAATATCAAACTAAGTATGCCCGATTGAACGTATCTTGCATCCAACCGAACACACATCAACCGGCGCGGCAAAACATCATGGTAAATGGGCTTTAACCCCTCCCCATAGGGGATCTTTCATTCCACTTACTAAGCCCATGCGCTCGATTGAATCATGCATAAGTAAACAACATACAGAATTCAAGTGACGAAAAATAAACAAAAGCAACACAAAACAAAAGAGGGTGCCGTTTACTCAAGCGGTACGTGGAGTTGTGTCCCGAGTACAGATCATATTACCGTCCATTCGGAATCGGCTATGAAATTTATGTCCGGGTTTCCATCCGATATACCGCGAGAGTTGACACATCTCTCATTCATCCAATACCCACAACACACATCATACACAAACGAGATCAAATAAGTAAAATACGATCAAAATAAATAAAAAAAATCAAATAAAGATGAGTGTGAAAAGTACCCGCAGGTCTAACCTTTTAAGCCGTCTCTCGGACTCGCGTTTCGCGAAGATCGGAAGGGGTAAATCTCCGCAACTTTTCTGGTTCACTGGTTTGCCTTTTCCTTCGCTGTTTTGTCGCTCAAGCTACTGTTTCGAGTCCGTTTTGCTGCTGTTTCCTTGTGGTTTCGCTGCCGTTTCCTCTGTATTTTTTGCTTACTGTTTTGGGTGTGTTCTTCCTGTAATTTTCCTGTGTGTTGTGTATGAGCTAGGGGAGTGCATGTCTTGGTTAGAGGTTGTTTATATAGAGAAGGGTTAGGGCTTCACCTTGTCTCACAAGGAAGGGATTTGGTCTTAAGGAAAGTCAAAGATTGAGGGGGGACAAGGTTAATTCAAATTAGGAAGGTGATATCCTTAATTTGTGTTGATTAGGCATACAATATTTTTAGATTGGTTATGATTGATTTTAATTAGGCATGACATCTTTTTGATTTAGTATGTGATTTGTTTAGTTAGGAAGTTAATATATTCGATTTATCTTAATTAGGTATGATTATATTTTGTGTTTTATTTAATTGGTAAATGGTTTAAATATTTTATTTAATATTTAATGTTTAATTTAATTAAATTGGGATGTGTTATATGGGCTTTGGGGAGCTAAATGGGCTGGGGTGCGAGGCTAGCAGCAAAACCAGAAACACCGACGCCGTTCGAACGCCAATTCGAATGATACACGAACGTCCGCAATCTGCCTGACGTTCGAACGAAGTAAAGAACGCAGCACTAACGAAGACAGTGAGCTTGTTTATCTGAATGTCCCCTTCCGATATTCGTTTCTCGCGGCTTCCGTGACTCAAAAGGTAGTGCCTCCAAATGAGACTCATCATCGGGTTTCACATGCTAAAATGCAATGCCTACAGTAGTGCTCTCATTCCAAACCCTAGCCATCTTCTTCTTCTTCTTCTTCTTCACAATTCTCTCAAAAGTTGAGAAACAATTTTGAAGAACAAGAATAAGAAAAATATTAAAAGTATGTGATTAAATCTCTAAAACGTTTAGGGATTTGTTTGTGTGTGTAGCCTACACTACTTTCCGTTGGTAACGATTTATAGCTCGGAAGATCTTGTGGCGTTGAAAAAATCATCTTCTCATTCATTCTTGTAAGTCACGGCATTGAGGAACAATAATACCTCATTGCCGCACTTCATTTGTTACAATCGGGGCTCGGTTTTCATTTGTTTTAATTCGGGTTTTGGGAAACACCTTGGGTACTTTTTGGGGCTGAGTTAGGACTGTTTTTTAGTGGAAAAAACAGACCTAAAACGCTACAGCAGGTCACGCAAATCATGGGTTGGTTTGGGTGCAATTCGCGTGTGTAACGGGTGTAAAACAGTCCAATAATTTACTGCAATTTGGGGGCTGTTCGGGGATTATTTCACGCGCATTCCGGGGCTGAGATCTTGTCCGAAACAGAAGCAAAACTTCAGTATAAGTGATGGTTCCATTCGGCTTTAAGGAATGGAAGACAGAAAAAAATTTCAAGGTCGATCCGTGTGCCTAATCGCTTCCGCTGCGCGAGGAAAGCGTTTCCTATAGGGTGATCATCCCTATCTCTGCTGGGATAATCGCCTCACACCTGTAAGTCAAAGAAAACAGGGTGTCTCCTGTGGAATCCTTATAGGTCGTCCTGTGTGCCCACAATACTTCTGGTAATTCTTCGACCCACAGACCTTTACATGATCCGAGCCGGGCCTTCAAATTTGCTTTGATCATCTTATTGTTAGCCTCGACCTGCCCGTTGGACTTGGGATGAGCAGGTGAAGCGAATCTTAAGGCGATTTGAAGGTCTTCACAGAGTTTCATGAAACCCCTACTGTCAAACTGTTTCCCATTGTCGGTAATGATGGCCTAAGGAATTCTGAACCTGCAGATGACATTCTTTTTTACGAACTATGTTGCCATATTTTCCGTGATTACGGATAGAGGTTCGGTCTCTACCCATTTAGTAAAATAATCAATGGTAACGACTGCGTACTTGGCTTGTCCCCGTCCTGCAGGCATTGGCCCGATGATATCCATCCCCCACTGAGCGAACGGCCATGGGCTAACTAGTGAAGTCAACTGCTCTGCCTGCTGGTGATGGATGTTTGCATTCTTCAGGCACCCCTCACATTTTCTTGCAACCTTCATTTCGTCCTGATGCATGGTCGGCCAATAGAATCCATGTCTCAAAGCCTTATGCGCAATAGATTTCCCCCCGGCTTGACTTCCACAAATACCCCTGTGTAGGGATGGCAGACCCGGATCCGCTTAAAAAAATTGCGGATCCGGGTCTTATTTGTATGGACCCGCATCTTTCCGGGTCCGGATGCGGGTCCGGATAAATCCGGACCCGGTTACCC
>SKCR01046459.1:0-68689 GCA_019454045.1 Zanthoxylum bungeanum
GTCACATAGTTAATTTGTACAACAACACCGTGATCTAAACAATAGTGACGCTATGGGTCATAATTGTCCAACAATCTCCCACTTGGCCTATCGCCAGTCACTCGAGTGTCTCACCCGAACTATGTAGGTTGGCTCAAACTACTAAGAAAATGCTTTCGTCAGCGGATTTGCATGATTATCATCTGATGCGATTTATTCGATCATCACATGCCACAATTTATGATCCGAACGAATCAGATGAATATCGAAGTATGTATCTGGATCGTTGATGAGACCATTAATTCTTTAGCTTGTGCTGAAGCCTAGATCAGCTGCTAAAAGAACTATATCTAATCTAATTAGATTTATTATCGACCCAAATGGCTTCTATTGCTGCCTCAGCTGCATCAATAACCCGCATTTGTTGTTTATTCGGTAACAGTATCTTGCTAGGAAGATTTCCAGCTCACTGTTCCGTTATTCAAACTGTATAGTACCGTTTACGACTTATAGTCGTCTAATCGATTTAAGAAACTTGCAGTAGTGATCCCAGTCACTTCAAGTTCTCATTCTCCATAGTCTAAGACAACATCCTTAGATCTCTTAGATACTAATAGATGTTCTTAATATCAATCCAGTGACTATCACATGGATTGGCCTGTTTGTGAATCCATATTCTCAAAGCGTATGAGACACCAGGTCGCATACATTTTTCAATGTACGATTTCTCGGAGAGTGTTAACAACTTAATCTATCCCAGTAGATCTTTATTCCTAGAATAAAGGTTGTTTCTCCCAAGAATTCTACGGAGAATTTTTCATGAAAGCCAAGCTTTCACCGATAGTTATTATGGGAATATCATTTCCAAGAAATGACATATTATTATTATTATAGGACACTCACTGTCAGTGCGCTCCCACTAACCCTCTTATATACACAAGAATCATTTACGTTTTGAATTAAATCATAAATCATTATGATTACATCAAAAACGATAATTCCAAGAACCTTATGCTTGCTTTAATCCAAACATGATCGAATAACCCCGCAAACCTTGTTTGCTAGTTATGGTACGACAAAACCGACAGGATGTTGTAAACATCCTCCAAAAGGTTTCTTTTCAGAAAACGATTTTCCCGTTAAGCTGTCATATTTCATAAATTAAACATGCAGCATTAGCAAGCATTATCCAAATGGATTTACCGTGGCAACATTAAAAGGTTGAATCGTAATCAACATAATGTTGATAACGATACATTTCCGTTAAAAGCCTAGCTTTATACGTTGGTATGTTGCCTTCCATGTATGTCTTCCTTGAAGACTCATATAGTACCAATAGGCACAATGCCTTGCGGTACATCAACTAGTATCCAACTAAGTTGATATACATGGAATCCATTTCGGACTCATGGCACTTTGCCATAATAGGGAGTCGATACCTTATATCACTTCCTCATACGTAGTCAGTTGGTATATACCTCAAAAGATTGACATCTTTTCGAGGTGAGATCAGAAACCCATACCCCAGGTTGTTTTCTGACTCTCTCCAACATACGTGGTTCTTGTGTATTCGAAGATTAATGTAATCAGTTTCATCCTTGATGAACTATTGTGTTCCATTAGGATCGATGCCGGAATAGTTTTACTCCGATTTTCATCGAGTTTTACTATCCTCCCACTTACCACTGCATATCGGTAGTCCTCTTAGGAAACCGCAAGGCGAGCAACAATTAAATTGTTCTCTTGTGAGTTGTATAAGTACTATACTTTGGTATCCCTAGGATAACCTACAATTAGACACTTATCCAATTTGGGTTTTAGTTTGGTATCATCCAAACATATGTCTAGCATACCCAAATTATCAGGAATAAGAAACCTGGTTTCCTTCCCGTTCATATCTAATATGAAATCTGTCAAACAATTATTATGGAACCTTATTCTAAATAGGTTCTACACTGTTTATGCTTATGTGTTGAAGGAAATGGTAGCTCAGAGTGACTCATGATTAACCTTATCATGTCCAACAAAATTCGGTTTTCCTCCGTTCGGACACACCGTCAAATTGACTGTTCCGGGAGGAGTCCGCATTGAAAGAATACGACTCTTTCAAGTATATTAGAAACTTATTGCTTAAGTATTTTCCATTATGGTCTTACTGTGACGGTTTAATACTTTAGCCGATCTGTTTGTCTATTTCGCGTCGAAACTGTAAAAGTTTCCGATTTATGTTCAAAAGAACGCATAACCATAACGCGATGCCACATTCGTAAAGGTCACAAAATATCTATCCACCAAGTAAATAGGTTATAGGCATTTTGCCCAATAAACTAGATTCGTAGACTTTATTTGAATAGAATCAAATATGCCCTAGTACCCACTCTTTAGAAGTGCGGATATACGAGTCTTGTCTGATTGTGTCCCAGACAACAATGCCACTATATGTTTCTTCTGATCGAATCAGTTTGAGCTATTTATTTGTCATGTTATTGTTGAGATTTATTTATATTCAAAATATAAATTCTATTATTCACATCTAATGTGTTTATCTCAATATCATCTTTATAAAATAAAACACTTTTAGTGTTCTAGAATATAAAGGTAAACCCACAGTGGGTTAAACACTGATACAAAGATAATGTTTCTAGTCAAACTAGTTACATTATAACAGTTTCCCTAATTTAAGTACCACACCCGAGGGTAGTTCCTAAATATAGGTATCTACGGTTAAAACAATGACTTTCATCCCGTTTCCAATTCGCAGATAAAATCTCAATCTAAAGTCAGTATCCTGCTCAAAGCAGATTCTGAACATTAGTATAATTTTATGTATCACACTAAGTATTTAAAATCCAATTTTAATACTAGTAGTGAACATATTTATGACAAACATATTTGAAGTCAGAGCCTTGCCCGTCTTCAATTCCTTCATGTCTGCTTTGTCCAAACTGCAGTCACGCTTTCGCGATCCCGTTTGCCACAATTTAGGCATGCATTTTGGGATATGTCATTTATCTTCCCAGAAGATTATAATGATTTTGCCTTTGCCATTTTCACCACTCTAGAAGCTTTTGTCCAAGCCTTGGCCTTCTAGAATATCGAAGTAAGGTGCGCCTTGCACTACTTGCCTTATTGCAAACTTTGACTATATCTCATTGAGAATAGTCATTAACCTCTCCAAGGGTTAATTATTGCAATTTAATACTTCTAAGATCTAATAATAAATCTATGAAGATCCTTCAATTTCATTATCATACTTTAAGGATCTAACCCTTAGTTCTGACAAAGAAATTAAGGAGTCTACTGCGACAAGCTTAATGGATTAAGCACTAAAGTTATCATCACATGAATCTTCCAAAGATCATGCTCTACTAATTGCTCAACTCCGGGCTTAGGCCTAAATGTTATTTGATCAAATAAAGTAACTTATTAGTTTCCATGACCATCCTGAATTTATCCCAATTTGAAAATTAAACCATTAAATACATTTTCCCTAGGATTATGTTTTAAATGTCATCTTTCAATTATTCTTATTCTAATAGTCCAACTATTTTAATAACGATTTTCGGTACTATTTATTATAATGATTATTATAGTCCAACTATTTAACAACTTACTAATTAAAAAATCAAATATATCGATTACTATAATCCAATTATAACCAACTATAAATGAATTATTTGAATACAGTCCAACTGTTTTATTAAAACAACATTTTAAATATTAGTCCAACTAACATTTAATTGACGAATGATATTTATGATGAGCGCGTATGGCAAGTATTAAACGAAATTGCAAATCTAATACTTGCCTCCCACTATTTTTTCGGCGAGCATCTAACCCTATGTTGAGTACTCGGGAAACCTTGTTTCCTAGTGGGCTAGGATCCCGTTAAATATCACACAATCTTGACTTTGGCCAACAAATTGTATGATAATTAACTAGGTAGATCTCTAAGATCAATTGGATCCAATCCAATTTCTAGATCCAGTAGGGGGACATACAAGTCTGAAACATATATCTTATATATGCCAATATATCCAATATATTGCCTAACCTTTTCCTCTGAATCAACTAAGCCTTGGCTTTGGCACAACAAACTTAGTGATCCCAGTTAAGCGCGACCCATTGACCATGGAAAGCTTCGTAATCAATGTCGATGGACAAGAAGTGGTCTTGACTTTGGCCAACAAACCACAACTTGGACAAGACACCGATATGGAACAAAGCCTTCGTGATTCAAACACATCCTTGACGGACAAAGGCCTTGACTTTGGCCAACAAGCCAATGCCAGTCTCGGATCTTGAGTAAGAATCACTCAATGGAAGGAAAAACGCTTATATTTTGTGAGGGTTTTTCGAGTGCAAATTGGCAACCAATTTATTATCTTTGTTAAGGTCTCATCATCATACACCCTTAACATGCATTCTAAAACACATAATAAAGCGCGTATAATAAAATAATAATGATATGCGGATGGATACTTTACACAATGATCCTAGATCAAATCTCTCCCCTTCCTCTCTCCCGCTAGCACATGTATTACTTCTACCCGTTACACTACACTTCTAAAGAAACCTCATTTACATTGAGGGGAATAGGTGAGAAGAGAATACAAAGAATAAGAGGTAATAAGGCTGGACACGCAGGTCCAATTAATAAATTCAAATTTATTACAACAATTTCTAAAATTGTTCCCCACCCATCTAATATCCATCTGATATACATTATTCATGCATTGCAACCATGTATTCACACAAGCATGTTATCAATCAATCTAATCAAATTAATTAATCTGATAATTAGTGACCATCCAATGTTCAAACAACGATTTGATTTTGCTCGAGTCAAACTCGTTTTGCGAATAAGTACTCAAAGTACGAATTCTCGAATTAATTAACTACAACATTAAATCCAATTCAATTTGTATTTAATACTAATTCGCTATTTAATTCCAATTAAATATTACACTTTATTAATAAACCTTTACGACTTAAATTCCAAATTTAATCGTTACGGGTCTCAAAGCCCGATTAACGTCCAACGTTAATTTAATTAAACTCCAATGGGCTTTTAATTATTTCTTTAAGGCGTGGACTTTTGGTCAACTCGGGTCAAACCCAATAACCAAAGTCCAATCTGGAGTTTACCCCATAAGCCCAGAAATCAATTTAGGCCCATTAGGCCCAATTAAACTTTAAAGGTCCATTAGTCGCATTTGGGCTTTATGGAAGCGATTTTGGGCCCAATTGGATCCAACCAATTTGGCCTAAATCTAACTTGGTACAACCAAGCCCAATTAGCCCATTTACAACATTCAAGGTCCAATTTCCAAAATTAGGCCCAATATAATTAAATTACAAATTCCAAATTCCCAATTTAATTACCAAAGTGTATAGAATTATTAATCACCCAAATCAATATTTCCAAAACATCAAATTAGCCTAATTAATCATGCTTATCATCATTAAATCATGTCCAACACAATTTAACAAAAAATAAAACCATATACATGCTATATTGCTATCTCGGCCAAGGGGAAATTTTATGTCCAAATCAATTCAATCCAATTAATTCAATTCAAACATTAAATCAATATCCCCAATTGATTTCCATTACATCCAATGATCAAAAAATCAAAAATCCAAGACAATTTAGGGCATCTCATCTCGGCCAAGCTAAGAAAATGGGGAAATTTGTTCCAAAACACAATTTCTTTCTTCAATTGATCTAATCAATCCTCAATAAAACATGTTTTAAGCATACTCAAACATCCAATTTATTAAAACATGCTCAAACACATTTTACCCAAATTTTAAGCCCTAATCAAATTTCATGCTTTTCAATCGCTCTGATACCATTGTTGGAGTTTCTACGGCCCCAAGCATCGAATACAAAGCAAGAAATAAACATACGAATACATCACGGAGTGCGGAATACTCACATCGATCGGTTGAGCGACGCTAGAGGCAACAAAAATTCAGTTCTGTCCACTGGAAGTCACGGCAGTGAGCTGCCGTTCTTCCTCCATTTTCGGCCATTGTTGGTTCTTCTTCAAGCTCCAAGCTTCGTCAAACGATTCCAAGCTCATGGGTGGACTTCCCTATCACCTTCGCATGACTTCGTAGTGTGCTAGCATCCTGATTTTGCCACAAAATCCGACTTTTGCTTCCATTTTTCTCTGGCTCTCGGCAGTGAGCTGCCAAACCAGAAGAAAAAAATCAGCCCCTCCATGGGCGTGAGAGAGAAGAAGAATTGAGAGAGAGAAGAGTTTTGTGATGGTGGTGGGAAAAAGTGTATCAAATACACTTTGTGTTTTATTTTTACAAAATCAATTAATTGATTTCCAAAAATCAAAACAAATACCAAAACATTTAAATATATTAAATGTCAATCAAGCTTCAAAAAGCTTTCCAACCACTCCCATCAGTCACATCATTCATCAATCAATTGTCACATCACTCAAAGTGACATATGATTTGACGCTTGATGTGACTAGCGATTTGACGCTTGATTGACTTACGTGCCGCACTCGAATTCGAAATGCGAATGAGCTCGCAAATAATCTCGGGCTCGGTTCGCTAATTCCAAATTAACGAATTTTCCGTTGCGACGTGATTAAATGATTATGCCTAGCGAAATCACTATTCACGTCGCTAACGAATTAATTCTAAATTAACTTGTTCGCCCGAATTAAAATCTAATTTTAATTGCGCGTCGAAATCTATTTCGTATAATATATCAAATATATTATTTTATCGATTAATCCAAATTAATCGTTTTCTCTCTTTCTATGATATTTTATCCCAGATAAAATATCTCCATAATTAATCCCAGATTAATTTCTCTCTCATCTAATTAATCCCAGATTAATTAAAGTGCGAGTCATACGTCATCGGTGAATCTTCGGGAAGCAACCCATGAGATCCCCGGATATGTTGGCAGTAAATTACGGTCGTCAGACTATCCGAACACGTAAGTACCTAGTACTACGTTTATACCGATTTACAAGACATGGTTGGCTTCTAGCAAAGCGCCATGCCTACCCAATTCTCCAGAAATATCCTTACAAGAATATAATGATCTATATTAGGCGTAGTATACGCGTATTTCGATCCAGTATCGGATGATCACATGCAAGGCCTGGGGCTGGTACATCGTCTGCCCCGTACGAAGCATATATCGGATTACGAGCAACTAGTCTCTTTAATATCGAATAATCATTACCAAGTCATATTATCCCGACGGTTGCAACCTTTTTAGAGAACCGGTTCTGTATCCCTGTGCGATCATCATCTCCATATGACTGGAGTGATACTTCTGTCTTGACATCACACCCAACACACTACGATTCTCAATATACCCAGCAGAGGCGTACACAGAACCTGTTAAAGCCCTGGACGACCAAAACCAAAGTATATTGATTGTCGCAAGTATTAGCGGTGCAAGTCTCAGGTTAAGACCAAATACACATACCCTGATTTCGGACTTCCATAGACACATAGTCATACTACCAATGGAATTCCGAGGGGGTCTATCTAGAGCGAAGCTGTTTCCCGTACCATCGGTAAAACACAACCTCCTATTACACTTGGATGGGTATCATTTACCCAAATATATGAGAACTATGCCGTTTGTGCCCTCACAACACGCACAAGTGTAATACTAGTCTTTTACGTATTTATCGATGTCCAATCTCGATAATACTCTGACTGGATATTTAATTTATTAACTGATACGACACGTATCCTTCGCTCACACTACTCACACTCTCATCAACAATCCAAATCATAGACCTCCTGGTCTATACATTTATGATAAAGGTCTTCCACAATTAAGAGCAAATCTATTTGTTCACTTAGTTATTTTGTACAACAACACCGACGTCTATACAAATAGTGACGCTATGGACATATTGTCCAACACTATAGTCCCAAGATCAATCAAGCAAAGAAAACAATGTGAATACAATAAAGAAGTATGGCGGAATCATACTTACAATGAACGGATTTGCGAAACGAAGAACACAAAACTTTTGCTCCTCCATGAAGCTCTCGGCAATGGCCCTCTTTGTGCTCATTTGATTTCCGGTCAACCTCCATGGAATTCCTCCAAGCTCCAAGCTTTGTAAATGGTGATTCCATGCTCAAGGGTTTGTTTCCCTATCACCTTTGGATGACTCTTTGGTGTGCTAGCACTAGGAAATTTTGCCACAAAATTTCCCTTGGTCTTCTTCTTGCTCACGGCATTGAAGAAATTTTGAGAGAAAAAATGGCCCAAGGCCGAATGGGAGTGAGAGAGAGATAGAAGATGGTAAATGCCTGTTGTGTTTTGATTTTCAAAAAATCAAAAACCAAATCCCATTTTTCCAAAAAGGTACAAGGCTTTTAAGCCTTCCAACCACCATCATCAATCACAAGTGACAACCATCACATCACTCAAAGTGACAAGACATCCATCACAAGTGACAATCATCACATCACTCGCCATTTTCTCTATTTTTACTGTAGTTTTCAGTCTATTTTTGGGCCATTCTCGGGATGATTTTTGGGCAGTTTTCTGTCTTGGTTTCAGCTATTTGGTCGTCGTTTTTGGCCGTTATTTTGGTGAATGCTTTACGGTATTACGGGCTGATTTTGGAGTAGTTTTGGTGGTTAGTTTGGGGCTGTTTCGATGGAAATTTTTAGGCAGATTTCAATGCAGTTTCGGTGATCAAAATGGGCATGTTTTCAGTGGGCTGTGGCGTTGATTAAAGGATGCAGGCTAGGGAGCTTATATGTGAGTGTATGGCTAGGCGCAAAGGGGGTTGTTCAAGTGAATTGTTGGCTATTGAAAGTGCAGGTGGCTTACGTTGGAAGGGTGTAGCGTGAAGGCTTGTGAGGTGTTTGTTGGTTGAAGGCACATATGGCTTGCGCTTGGCAAAAGGGCGTGAAGGGGGTCACGTTGAAGGGCTGAACTGGTCCTACGTGTATGGCTGATCATGGCGTGCATGAAGAGGAGTTTGAGGGTAGGTGTTGTGCGTGAAGGTGGGCTTTGATCGTTTGGTCAGCGAGCAGTGGCGAGAGGGGGGTGTATTGGCTGCTGTGAAGTGAGTGAGGGATGCTCAACAACGGTGTGGTGCTAGTGGACGTGAAGCTTTGGTGGCTGCCGAGTGTGTTGAAGTTTGTTGGCTTTTCTTAAGGGGCGTGAGGGCTGATGGATGAAGGCTGAAGCGTTCTTGTGCGTGGGCTATTTTTAGGGTTTTGTGGCTCAATGCATGGGGCTGCAGTTTGTGCGTGAGAAGGCCGGGCTGTGTTGCGTGAGAAAGAAAGGCCTGAGGTGGCTGTTGCGTGATGATAGAGAGGTCCGTGTGATGTGTCTTGTTATCATGGCTTATGTGAATGCAAGGGGACGTGTTGCAAGGGGGAAGGGCGTGAACAACTAGGGTTTCATTTGTATTTCTCTAGCTAGGGGAGCAAGGGTTCACGTGGATTGTTGAAGGGGTAAGGGCGCGAACAGCTAGGGTTTCATTGTGATTTGTGGTGTGAAGTTGGGCAGTGACGTGAGTGGCTTGCGGGGGGGTTTGTGATTATTTTGTGAAGATGAGAGAAGATAGGTTCACGTGTATGTTGGCCTAAGGAGCAAGGGTTCTTTGTTTCTTATTTATAATGGTTGATGGGGAGTGAGGGAAATTAATGTTTGTTGTTTGGTGGGGGAAAAATAATTTATTAGGGGGGCAATTGATTAAATGGAAAGAGTGGCTTTTGAAAAGGGAGGTGAGCTTTGTTGAATTTGGATGTGGAGGGCTAAAGTGATGTGAGGGTTTTGGCTGCTTGTGGCGTGAGAGAGGGCTGCAGTAAGGGGGCAGTGGGCGTGAGATGCAAAGGGGAAATGAGGATTTTTTGTGTTGTGTATGCTATCAAAGTGCTAGGGGTTTCAAGGGAGCTAAGGGTGGTTTATATAGGCAAAATTGGATGCATTAATTGGGTAGGCTAGGGGTATTAATTGGGTGGCTTGCTTTGTTGAAAATAGAAGGATGATTGGTGGTTTCTTTTGACTTGGATGGGGGTGACATTAATTAGGAGGTGGCTTTGTCAATGGTGTGGGGTTAGTGAATTAAATGGCTTGGAAAATGAAGGGCAAGGGAAATTTGGTGTCAAATGTGTGGGGTATGCAGATGGAAGGTTAATTTGGTTGTTTGAATAGTTAGATGGAGGGGTAAATGTGTTGTTAAGGGCGTGGGCCTTGGTGTTGGTGGGCTTGGTGTGTGATTTGGTTGGTTTTGGTGGGCTTATGGGCGTGGGTTTAGGTGTTTGGGCTAAGGAAATGTTGCTCGCCGGGGGTTTTAGGCCAAAGATGATTTTGAAACGGAAGTCCGAAGAACAAACCCGAAGCTAAACGAGCGAATCAAATCCACAAAACATCAATTCTCAATTCTTCCCTTCCGACGTCCATTTCTCGCGACTTCCACGACATAAAAAGGCAGTGCCTCCGTACGAGGCTCATCATCGGGACTTACATGAAAAAATACAGAGCCTACATTCGCCCCCACTTTGATGGGATCTGTGCAGTGTGTGACGGTGACAGTCCTATCAAAGTTCGTGCAATGCATTTTACTTACCTTGCTCGCCAGCTGCCACCTGACTTGCCTATTACTTCGAACTGAGTTGATGATGCAGTGGGTCCACGACCTTGGGACGCATCCCAATGACTGCAACCGACAACGGGGGCCTCGACCCTGGGATGCATCCCAAAACCACTGTCAAAATAGGCCTCGACCCTGGGACGCATCCCAATAACTATATGATGTAGTGGGCCTCGACCCTGGGACGCATCCCAATAACTGCAGCCGACAACGGGGGCCTCGACCCTCGGACGCATCCCAATACCGCTGACAAAATGGGCCTTGACCCTTGGACGTATCCAATAACTAAATGATGCAGTGGGCCTCGACCCTGGGACGCATCCCAATAACTGCACCCGACAACGGGGGCCTCGACCCTGGGACGCATCCCAAAATTGCTGATGATGTGGGTCTCGACCCTGGGACTCATCCCCAAAACTGATGCTGATGTGGTCCTTAACCCTGGGGCTCATCCCCAAAACAGATACTGATGTGTCTACATACCCGGAGTGTCACAGTTATATCTCCATACCCGGAGTGTCGTACCTGGTAAAACTGATCTGATGTCTCCATACCCGGAGTGCCGCACCTGGAAAAACTGATCTTATGTCTCCATACCCGGCAAGACTGATACTGTTGCTAATACGGGCCTCGCCCCAAGAGTGCCATACCCGGCCACACCAATACTGATAATAATGTGGGCCTCAACCCGTGGAGTGCCATACCCGGCAAGATTAATTATGATGATGTGGGTCTTGCCCCTAGAGTGCCATACCCGGCAAAGACTGATAATGATGTGGGCCTCAACCCGCAAAGTGCCATACCCATCAAGACTAATTCTGATGATGTGGGCCTCGCCCCCAGAGTGCCATTCCCGGCAAAGACTGATAATGATGTGGGCCTCAACCCGCAGAGTGCCATACCCGGGAAGACTAATTCTGATGATGTGGGCCTTGCCACCAGAGTGACATACCCGGCAAAGACTGATAATGATGTGGGCCTCGCCCCCAGAGTGCCATACTCGGCCGGACTTATACTGATAATAATATGTGCCTCGCCCTCAGAGTGCCATACCCGGTAAAACTGATACAGATAATTATGATGTGATTGTAGTCCATTTTAGAACCATGCTCCATTTCCGGAGAGCCATTTTCGGCGAGTGATAGTGGTCCACTTCTGAACCGTGCTGAGTTAAGATAAGAGTCTTGTTCCCTGAATTGTGGGTCTTGTTCTCGTGGGTCCTGTTCCCGATCTGAGTTGAGGGTCTTGTTCTCTGCATTGTGGGTCTTGTTTCCGATTTGAGTTGAGGGTTTTGTTCCCTGAATTATAGGGTTTTGTTTCTGATTGTGCTAAGATAAGGCTTTATTCCTCTGGGCTTTGTTCCCGAGCTATGTCAAGATAGGGCTTTATTCCCCTGGGCTTTGTTCCCGAGCTGTTTTGAGATATGGCTTTATTCCCCGGTTGTACTGAACGTGGGCTTTGTTCCATGGGCTTTGTTCCCGAACGGAGCTGACTGTGGGCTTTATTCCCGAGCTGTGTAGAGAGTGGGCTTTGCTCCCAAACTGTGTTGAGATATGGCTTTATTCCCTTGGGCTTTGTTCCCGAAGTGTACTGAATGTAGGCTTTATTCCCTGGGATTTGTTCCCGATTGTGTTGAGATATGGCTTTATTCCCATGGGCTTTATTCCTGAGCTGTGTCAAGATAGGGCTTTATTCCTCTGGGCTTTGTTCTCGAGCTGTTTTGAGATAGGGCTTTATTCCCCTGGGTTTTGTTCCCGAATTATATTGACTGTGGGCTTTGTTCCCGAACTTTGTTGATCGTGGGCTTTGTTCCCAAGCTGTACTGAATGTGGGTTTTGTTCCCGAACTTTTGATTGTGGGCTTTGTTCTCGAACTGGATGGAGAGTGGGTTTTTTTCCCAAACCGTTGATTGTGTGTTGCTGTTTCTGGTTGGCTTACATCTGTCACTTTCTTCTTTTCTTTAAAACCTGTGAACAAAACAAGACACAAAAAGGATGCAGGTGCGTTACGTGTATGCATGCATGCATGGATGAATTTCCTATTCCGTCAGGTTAGGTCTTTTGCCAGTTCCCCTGGTGTCCTTTGCCTGTAACTGTCTTGATTGCCCTCTGGGTCTGCTTACAGTTTCCTCTTGCTGGTTCTTTTCTGGTGATTGTTCAACCCTCATTTGTCTCATGACTCAAGTTCTTGGTACATCCCTGATTTGCGAGGTGGTAGACTGGTCACCCCCAATCTTGATTTAGCTTTCTGCTTTCCGCTGTTTGCACTTGGTCAAGATGAACACATGGTGGGGCATTCCATATCAACATGTTATATTATAAGCTATGAACTAGTCTCAATAGTTATACATATCATTGTCCTCAAAGAATGCTCAGTAATGAAACTAGAGAACCTTCAAAACACTTAATACAACTCAAATCTGAGTTTTTGAATAAATGATCTGGACCAGACTCAAAGTGCGTGTATGCCAAGGCTCTTTTGCAGCTTAATCCTTAAGTAAGCCAACTCGATGATTTCGTCTCAGAGAATTGGATCAGTGGGTCTAACCAACCTGGATGTCTTGATCACATTCTGTGATTACTTCCGCGTACTCAACATGATATAGTTTTCTCCTTTTTCTTTTGTCTTTTTTTTCTTTTCATTTTTTCTTTCTCTCTTTTCTTTCTTTCTCTTTTTTTTTTCGACATACCTACCCTTTATGGTAGCATTTATCCTCATGGTGGTCATAATACTCGCCCATGGGTAGCTTCACGCTTATCAGTTATAGGTGGCCTATTTTTCTTTTCTTTTCTTTTCAGAGACTTTTTCTTTGTTTCCAACCATATCATATATCGTAGCATAAGTAACCCAGAATAGACATCCAGGCAAACGGTCATTCACTGATCTGCCATCTCTTCAACCAGTCATCTTATCGACTACTTAGGCTTCCACTGCTAAGATCCTATAGTGAAGTGCTTATGAGTCTAGCATAGATCAACTATTCAAAGCATCAGATAAAAGCACATCAAGAGTTTATCGTTTCTAAGATTTCATCCTAAAGCAAACGATTTCATCATCGGACTTATGTCCAACTATCAAAGACTAAAAACAAACAATTTTTTTTGAAGGCCCCCCAAATGGTCTTCTGTTTCTCGGATTCTTTTCCCAATATCCATATTTTCTAAACTCTTATTGACAAGTCTTCTTTTTTTAACAAAACAGATATCTATGATGGCTTTTAAGACACATGGGTTAACATGATGTGTGTATGTATGAGATGCGTGCAACATATCTTTTGACGAAAAGTCCAACAGAATCCAAATGATGATGATCCTAAACACAAACATAAGGAAATAACTTCTACTGGTCATATAACTATGGTTCACATGTAGGTTTCAGGAGTGTAAACAAAGGCTCTCGCTGATGAAGGATTGCCCACAACTAGGACTCCCCACTCAAGGGTTCGAGCGAAAAGTGAGCGCACCTTTTTTATACCTTACGGTACGTGCCAACGAGTTACGGTATGTGACTAACTGTCAAATGGATTTCTCAATGTAGATTCCCCAGAGGGAGGGTGGAGCGAGGCTCTCTTAAGTACCCAAGCCTCTTAGGCTCTTATCGTTTGGTGACAGGAATAAACAACGAGTCCTCCAAATTAGTCCATCACAGTGAGCTACAGGTAATGATTATCTAGGTGCCTTCACAGCTTTTCCTTATAGAAAGGCAGTGAGTGAAGGAAGACACCAAACCATCACCTAGCTTTAATAATGCCTTTGATTAAACTCCATAAACCCACAGTAGACATGGTTAATTTAAAGCACAAATCACAAACATTACAAGGCATTATTTCGGGGCCGATTCTCTATCCCCAGTGGAGTCGCCAGACTGTAGGACACAGAAATCGGCGACGCTGTTCCAGGCTCGCGGCCCGATCAGGAGTACGGAGTAGTGACCGGCGTAAACAAACACGTATAACGCAAGCGCACGTATCGTTCAAGTAGTATAAAAATATCGATCCCACAAGGACTTAATTCCTACTGTTGTTATTAATTGTTGAATCTATTTATTTACAAATATCTAATTGAGGGAGAAGAGAATGATTACTTGATTGATTTGATTGATTGTAGAATTGCTAAATAAATAAATAAATAAAAAGACAAAAGAAAATACTAAGGAAAATAACAAAAGACACAAAGATCTAGGGTTGTGAATCATTCTAATATCTTTTAAAAGATGAAGTGATTATTTTATGTTTGTGTAATAAATCAGTTCACTAACCTGGAACACGAAATTATGCAAAAGCCTCTGTCGATGGTGAGACGCAAATACCCAGTTTAACCCAATTGAACCATATGTCTATGTCAACCAAATTATCTGGATTCATTAAGTTTAAGTTCCAATTATGGCTACCCCCGCCCGACAGGTATATGTCTATCCTGTAAGGAAATCTATTAAAGGGTTATTTATCCTCAAGGAAGATCGTGGGCTATTAAGTCTAAGGCTGAAAACCTAAAATCCCTATGTCTAGTTCATTTTAGATTTACCAGATCAATCTTATTGGTGATCATACAACAAGAAGCATTAAGCTTAAGACTTAATAAGTAAACTTTTAAATTACCCAAACTATAAAAATAACCCCTTATAAACCGGTGATATTAGAATTTATCACAACCCCAGATAACTAACACATAACTAGGGCTAGTAAGAACTTAAAAGTAAAAGACATAAAGTAAAAGCTGAAAAGTAAAATAAAATAAAATAAAATGCTAAAGTAAAAGGAATTACTTTTACTATTTACTATTTTAGAAATCTCCCATAAAATAATATATAAACTTGTGATAATATTACCAACTGACCAATCTGGCGGTATCCTTTATTAGTCAGGTTTAAACCAGATTAAAATGAATTACCAACCGACCAATCTGGCGGTATCCTTTTTAAGTCAATATTTTAAATAATGAATATATTATTTTTAATGGAGATTAATCTAAATAGTAACAGTAAAAGAATTATCTTTCACCCTAGCTGGGGAAGTTACATTCTCATGGTGAATAGTAAAAACTGTAAAAAGTAAAAATTAAAAATTAAAAATTAAATTACTATTATTACAAAAAGTAATTAAAATTATTTACAAAACTAAAAAAAATTAAAAAAAACTAAAAACTAAAAACTAAAAGAATCTAGAGAGAGAAACTCTCTCTTTATATAAAATAGAAGAGAGAGAGTGGTACAACAAATTCTGAAATTTGAAGCTGAATTTATAGGCACGGGTAGGCTTGGGCGTGGCGACGCCAAGGGCTTTGGCGTCGCGACGCCGGAACAGTGACATGTGTCACGCGTTGATTTGTCGGTTTCAGATTCTTATCCGATGACGTGGCACTGTTCATGATAACTCAATTATTGTGATGACGTCATTGATGACGTCATGATGATGTGGCGGTGACGTCATGATGATGTGGCGGTGGTGATTGTCGGCAACTTGAGATGATGACACGTGGCATGCGTACGTTAGTAGATCTTCTGTGATGGTGACACGTGGCACGGCGCATTTTAGCAAACCAATTTCTCAGATTTTGACACGTGTTCAGGCGCACGTTAGCAAAGAGTCGGCGCACGTTAGGCGTCGCGACGCGCTCAAAATTACGATTTTGCCGTTTTTGCCAGTTTTCACTGTTTTGCTCCAAATTACTTCCAATGCTTTCCCAACTTTATTTATCTACAAAATAACACAAAACACATGAAAATATTCACAAAACTCAAGAAACTATACAAAATATAAGGTTAAATGAGTGGGAAATAGTGATAGATTTACCACTCATCAAGTAGCCCGCGGGGGACTAAATCGAAGAATAAAGGAGTCGCCACCCAGTGTGAACTGGGAAATGATTTAAGGCCGCACTCACCCCTCGCAAGGGTAGACCTCAAACCGTTGGGTTCGGAATGGTCCCTTACTTATGCCACTTGTAATGAACGGATTTGTGCAATAATTTAACCAAGTCTATGCAACATAAATGTGCAAAATAATCTACATCTAAATTCTTATACGACCTATATCTAAGTTTTCATGCTTCAAAGATAAGTCAGGAAAGCGGTAAACATAACTCATGAATATTTAAACTAATACATGCGGAACAAACATGTGGCCAAGGAATTTGGCCGTTCTCAATGTTGGACCTCACATACTCGGTTGAACGTATTCCACATCAACCGAGCACGCCGTGTCCGGGACAACAAAATAAAATATAAGAAAGGGTGCCCTCAGGTCTTACCTTTTAAGTCACTTTTCGAGAGTACGTTTCACGGTGCCGGAAGGGTTATCGTTCCGCTGTTTTCACTAGTCTATTGTTTTCACTGTTCACTGTTCACTATTCCCCATGTTTTCTCAGGTTCACTGTTTTTGCTGTTTTGTCCATTTTTACTCGCGATTTCCGCTCGCCGTTTTCTCTATTTTTACTGTAGTTTTCAGTCTATTTTTGGGCCAATCTCGGGATGATTTTTGGGCAGTTTTCTGTCTTGGTTTCGGCTACTTTGGTCGTCGTTTTTTGCCGTTATTTTGGTGAATGCTTTAAGGTATTACGGGCTGATTTTGGAGTAGTTTTGGTGGTTAGTTTGCGGCTATTTCGATGGCAATTTTTAGGCAAATTTCAGGGCAGTTTCAGTGATCAAAAGGGGCGTGTTTTCAGTGGGCTGTGGCATTGATTAAAGGGTGCAGGCTAGGGAGCTTATACGTGAGTGTATGGCTAGGTCCAAAGGGGGTTGTTCACGTGAATTGTTGGCTATTGAAAGTGCAGGTGGCTTACATTGGAAGGGTGTAGCGTGAAGGTTTGTGAGGTGTTTGTTGGTTGAAGGCACATGTGGCTTGCGCTTGGCAAAGGGGCGTGAAGGGGGTCACGTTGAAGGGCTGAACTGGTCTTACGTGTATGGCTGATCATGGGCGTGCATGAAGAGGAGTTTGAGGGCAGATGTTGTGCGTGAAGGTGGGCTTTGATCGCTTGGTCAGTGAGCAGTGGCGAGAGGGGGGTGTGTTGGCTGCTGTGAAGTGAGTGAGGGCTGCTCGGCAACGGTGTGGTGCGTGCAGTGGGGTGTTATGCGTTAAAGGGCTGGTGGACGTGAAGCTTTGGTGGCTGCCGAGTGTGTTGAAGTTTGTTGGCTTTTCTTAAGGGGCGTGAGGGCTGATGGATGAGGCTGAAGCGTTCTTGTGTGTGGGCTGTTTTTAGGGTTTTGTCTCTCAATGCATAGCGCTGCAGTTTGTGCGTGAGAAGGCCGGGCTGTGTTGCGTGAGAAAGAAAGGCCTGATGTGGCTGTTGCGTGATGATAGAGAGGTCCGTGTGATGTGTCTTGTTATCATGGCTTATGTGAATGTAAGGGGACGTGTTGCATGGGGGAAGGGCGTGAATAGCTAGGGTTTCATGTGTATTTCTCTAGCTATGGGAGCAAGGGTTCACATTGATTGTTGAGGGGGTAAGGGCGCGAACAGCTAGGGTTTCATTGTGATTTGTGGTGTGAAGTTGGCCAGTGACGTGAGTGGCTTGTGGGGGGTTTGTGATTATTTTTTAAAGATGAGAGAAGATAGGTTTCACGTGTATGTTGGCCCAGGGAGCAAGGGTTCTTTGTTTCTTATTTATAATGGTTGAGGGGGAGTGAGGGAAATTAATGTTTGTTGTTTGGTGGGGGAAAAATAATTTATTAGGGGGCAATTGATTAAATGGAAAGAGTGGCTTTTGAAAAGGGAGGTGAGCTTTGTTGAATTTGGACGTGGAGGGCTAAAGTGATGTGAGGGTTTTGGCTGCTTGTGGCGTGAGAGAGGGCTGCAGTAATGGGGCAGTGTGCGTGAGATGCCACTACAAGAATTATGGCTTTTAGCGTCGTAATTACAATTCACCGCCAAATATCAGGCTTTTAGCAACGACAATAATTTTCGACGCCAAATATTCAATTTTTTTCGACGAAAACAGTTATCGACGCAAAAAGTACACTTATAGCGTCGAAACATATTCGACGCTAAATTATTTTACTATTCCAATAATTTTTGGCGCTAAATGTTATACTTTTAGCATCAAAACTACTAGTCGACGCCAAAAACAAGACATTTAGCGTCGACTAAGTGGCGTCGCTAAAGGTTTATGAAGATTCCACCGATAATCCTTTAATCTTTAGCGTCTAAATTTATGTCGACGCTAAAAATCATACATTTAGCGTCGATAAACTATTTCGACGCTAAAAATTACACAATAGCGTCGAATTTATTGTTTCGACGCTAAATATAGATTAAAATGCAGAATTCCACCAACCCTTCTCCCCCCTCTGTTTTTTCTCCCATTCTCTTCATTTTCATCCTCTGAAATCTCAGAATCTGTCCTCTGCAACCTCACAACTCTCTTACAAATTTTCAATAAATTGAATCAATTTTCCATAAGGTAAGTCTTCTTTTATATTTCTTTATTATTTTTCAATTTTTTGATTATGTTTATTATATACTTTTTGTTAGTGGTTTATGTTCATATATGTAGATTAAATTAATTAATTAACTAATAGAATTTTTCTGTAAACTATTTACTTTATCAACTAAATATATATGTATATGCTAAAATAAATAATTAATGAATTAGTAATGTTGATGAGTGTAATATGATATTTAATAATTATATTATTATATTTAGGTATTTCGCTTAAATGGATAGAAATTGGATGAGCTCGCTGGATAGATTGAGTGTTGAATATCGTAATGGAGTGTATGAGTTTATGGAAGTCGCAAAGCAACACATTGATGCAGAAGGTCGTGTTCGGTGTCCATGTGAAAATTGTTTGAATAGGAAAAGGAAACGGTTAGATGAAGTTCATAATCATTTATACATGCCAGGAATATCACCAACTTACCGTACGTGGATTTATCACGGTGAGCAGTATCATTCTAAGTCAAGGTTTATTGATTCCGGTGGTGAAGGGAACAGTAGTTACAATCAACCTGTAAACGATGAGATAACCGATGCTTTGCATGACTTACAAGGTCCACAACTTGGTCATAGTGTCAGTGGTGACATGCCAGTGTTAAGTGGAAATGATCAAAATTTATTTAGTGAACTACTTGATGAGGCAAAAAAAATTCCATTTGAAGGTGCTGGAATGTCGATCTTGAATTTCGTTGTGAAATTATTACACATTAAATGATCAACAGAATGACCAATAAAAGTATTGATATGATGCTAGAGTTATTGGGCCAAATGTTACCGATTGGAAGCGAATTGCCTAAGTCGTACTACGAGGCAAAGAAAATGTTGCGTGATCTGGGAATGGGGTATGAATCCATTCATGCTTGTAAGTATGATTGTGTATTATTTCGTGCCGAGTATGAATCACTTGAATATTGTCCGATATGTGGTGAAAGTTGGTACAAAGTCCATGGTACGGGGAAGAAAGTGCCTCAAAAGATATTGCGATATTTCCCTTTAACGCCCAAGCTGCAGAGATTGTTCATGTCACGACACACAGCGACTGACATGATGTGGCATCATGAAAAGAGGATCGGTGCAGAGGGCATACTTAGACATCCTGCGGATGGAACCGAGTGGAAGGAATTTGATGATATGTACCCCCGTTTCGCTGAGGACCCCCCGTAATGTCTGGTTAGGTCTTGCCTCTGATGGTTTTAACCCATTTGGGAATATGTACAACTCTTATAGCATGTGGCCCGTTATTGTTTTCCATATAACTTACCTCCATGGAAATGTATGAAGGATCTGTTCATGTTTATGTCATTGCTTATCCCTGGTCCACGTTCCTCTGGTAAATATATGAATATTTACTTGAGACCATTGATCGAGGAGTTACAAACATTATGGAATGTGGGTGTGTATACCTATGATGCAGCTTCCGAGCAGTATTTTCAGATGCATGCCGCATTATTATGGACCATTAATGATTTTCCAGCTTATGGTTCATTATCTGGATGGAGCACTAAGGGATACATGGCATGTCCAGTTTGTGCGGGTCAAACACCTTCGCAACGATTACGGAATAAAATAGGATACACAGGGCACATGAGATTTCTTGAGTTGAGTCATCCTTGGCGGATGAGTAAATTATTTAACGGTCAACATGAACCTCAGAGTATGCCCAGTCCATTGTCTGGATTCGACATACTTTGCCAACATCAATATCTCAAAGACAGCACACCAGGTCAACATCCTAATAATAGAGATAAAAATCGAAAACGCTTACCTGAAGAGTTGAATTGGACAGGAAAGAGTATTTTCTTTGAGTTAGAATATTGGGGGACTCTGAGTTTGCGACATAATTTGGATGTAATGCATATAGAAAAAAAACATTTGTGAGAGTTTAGGGGGCACACTATTCAATATTCCGGGTAAGACAAAAGACATTGTATATGCTAGATTGGACCTACAAGATCTTAGAATTCGTAGTGAATTGCATTTACAAGTCACTTCTAGAGGTCTTATTAAGCCACCTGCTAGTTATGTGCTCACTCAATCAGAGAGAAAATCATTTTGTGATTGGCTGAAAATGGTTAAATTCCCTGATCAATATGCATCGAATATTGGCGTTGGGTCAGAGATGATACAATAAAGGGATTTATTAAAAAGTCACGATTGTCATGTGCTCGAGATTCTCCTTCCTGTTGGCATTCGACCTTATCTCCCCCCGAATATATGCGACGTCGTACTTGATCTATGTGGCTTCTTTAAACAATTATGTCAGAGGACATTAACCACAACTGTTATTGACGAACTTGAGCGAGGAATCGTGATAATCCTATGCAAGCTGGAGCGAATTTTGCCACCCACTTTTTTTGATGTGATGGTACATCTGGCCGTGCATTTACCGGCTGAAGCTAGAAAGGGAGGTCCTGTCCATTACAGATGGATGTATCCCATTGAGAGGTACAATATATATACAGTGTTAAATATTACATTCTTAAATTTTTACTGTGCATTGAATTTAGTTTTAATGTAAACTTGTTGTCATATCTGCAGGGCTTTGGGAGATTACAAACAATATGTGAAAAACAAGGCGCGTCTTGAAGGGTCAATAGCTGAAGCTGTTGTAATAAGTGAAGCATAAATTTTGTTCGATGTACATGCAGAATATTGAAACTCATTTTAATCGTCTGCCACGAAACTGTAGGGGAACGCGGGTCGGCGGTCGCAGCGAAAGCTAGGGTCCGGCGCGGAAATCATATTTCAAAACTTTTTCAAAATACCGAGTAGAATATTCAATATCTAATATGAATAATCTATTCGGATTTCACCTAGACCCAAAGAAAATTACTCATGTGTATGATCCAATCAGATGAAGTAATAATCCGACCACAAAAGGCCCTTTGTGCCTACCACATTAGGTGCGACCAGACGAGGTCCGACCACATTAGTGCCGACCACATTAGGTTCGACCAGACGAGGTCCGACCACATAAGTGCCGACCACATTAGGTCCGCCAGACGAGGTCCGACCACATAAGTGCCGACCATATTAGGTCCGACCAGACGAGGTCCGACCATATAAGTGCCGACCATATTAGGTCCGACCAGACGAGGTCCGACCACATTAAGTGCGACCACATTAGGTCCGACCACAGTCAAACAGAAGAGTATTTTACATGCATCATATACAAATCCAAATACTCAACATAAATGAAAAGCCAAAAGGTGGTACAAGGTCAGAAACTTGAAACCAGCACTTAATCAAGTTTCTAAAACACCATTACAAGCCTCACCACAATGAAAAATTATAGAACAATTCTAGGTCATCTAAGAGTGGGTCAATAACTCTAGAATGGCAACTAGTTTCTTAAACCATCAATAGAATACTTATTAACTCATTAGTAACATCTTGTGATCTTTATACATGCTCAACCCTTTCCAAAAACTTCCATTCTCCAAAAATACATAGAATAAAGAATAGAAAAACATAAGAACATCACAAGATGAAGACCACAACAAGAGGAACATTTTTCTCTCTAATGGCAAGTTGGAAATACTTACTAAATTCCAAGCTTTTCCTTGTTTTTCTTTTCTTTCTCTCAAGCTTCTATGTCTTCTATCAATGGAGTTTTAGGTAAAGTGTGAAAAGGTTATTAAACCCTAAATGAAACAAAACAATATATACTTGTGTATTTTTTGCCTTGGCTGAAAATGCCAAAGGAAATTAACAAGAAATTTGTTTTAATTTCATTTGAATTTCAACTTGCAACTTGATTAAATGATCATTACATTTTAATGATAAATTCAACCAAGTCAACAATTTCAATTAGCCATTAAAACAAATATCATAACTTTAAATATCTATACTTTTATTAATTTAATCATTTAACAATTAAATAAACAATTAATTAATTAAATACAAATATATTAAATATATGTATAATTTTACATTAAATATTAAATACATATATTCATTTATGATATTAGTCAAATATCTCATTTTGACATTAATAATGTGTATTTGAATTAATCAAGTATTAAATGCAAATACACAAAAATTAAGGAAATGACTATCGGGTCCCATCACATGTATTTTGCATTTAACCTTTAAACGACTTTATAAATAATCAATATTATTTATATATGTTGCCCTAGTGCTCTACGAGTATATTTCATTAGTGAGACTCTCTAGATTTAGGCATATCCGTCACGAAATCCAATTTCGTGTCCATAATTTATCCACCCGTAAATTATGACGACCCCGGATAAACTCGCTGAATCATACAGGTCGAGGTCATGGAAAATGTATAATTCCTCCGTCACAGGTATCCGGATAAATCCCAAAGATATAGATGTAAACGTCAAATCTCTATGGGGATTATCCAGTCGACTATTCTATTAGCAATCTCTAAAAGAATGTTTAGAACTAGCTTCTAAACTTTACCACGGGCCATGGTTTTATCTGATTGCTAATCATATGGACTACTTATGCTCTGGATACAGAACTGACGGATCCTATCTTGACACACATAGGACACCCTGAGGATCTATCTACACCCAACGAACAGGCGGAGGTCTGATCTAAATAGATCGGTGACGTGACTGCCATCTAAGTGTAGAAGATGTCTCATATGCCCACAATGGCATCTCAAGTCTAAGAATCACAAGTGCTACTCAACCCGAGAAGATTCTTATTGACGTTGGTGTACCATCCATTAAGAATCTTCGGTGAGTCGTTCAGTGTTTATCCGCTGAAAAACCCACACGTCTATACTAGTCTCCAAGACTAATGGTTCATTGAGAAACCATTGGAATCATATATTCCAATATACGACATGTACCGGTCTCAACGGGTTTACTTTACTGACCAAGTAGTGTAAACCTTGACCAGGAACTGTCTGAGAATGACAACGTCATGATACAACTCAATGTCAGTTGCGACGCTTTTGCAACAGCACCATGACTAATCATTCTAAGGTCATTACATCTTTACCATATATAAAGATAGATTATATTATAGAAACTGCATATATTATTCATAATAATAATGTTTTATAGAAGTATTCAAAAGAAATACAACCGGGAATTGGCGCTCTAAGCACCAACCCCAACAAAATCTCCCACTTGCTCTAGTGCCAATAACGATTGTATCTAATACCCATCGACTCCAAGTGTTTATCAAATAGCTTCGAAGGTATGGCCTTCGTCAGCGGGTCTGCTACATTATCTTCACTTGGTACCTTGCACACGACAATATCCCCTCGCGACACAATCTCTCGAATGATGTGGTACTTGCGTTCCACATGCTTCGACTTCTGATGCGCCCTCGGTTCCTTCTCTTGCGCAATGGCTCCAGTATTATCACAGTATAACGGAATTGCATTCTCGATACTTGGGACAACTCCCAATTCTGTGATAAAGTTCTTTATCCACACAGCCTCTTTTGCAGCTTCAGAAGCTGCAATATATTCCGCCTCAGTGGTGGAATCAATTGTCGATCCCTGTTTGGAACTCTTCCAACAAACTGCACCTCCGTTAAGGGTAAAGACAAATCCAGATGTAGACTTTCTATCATCGGGATCGATTGGAAATCAGAGTCTGTATACCCATTAACCTGCAGTTCGTTTCCTCCATAAATTATTAACTTATCCTTGGTACCTTTAAGATACTTAGGATATGTTTAATGGCCATCCAATGGTCATTACCTGGATTGGACTGATATCGACTCAGTTACGCTAACAGCGAAACTGATATCAGGCCTCGTACATAACATGGCATATTATGCTACCCAACACGAAACATAAAGGTTGGTAGACATTCTAACCTTCTCATCTTCTGTTTGTGGACACATCTTCTTAGAAAGATGAATCTCCATGTCTGAACGGTATGTTTGCTGTCTTACAGTTACCAAACTTATACCGTTCTAAGATCTTATTATGTACGTTGATTGGGATAACCCAATCAGCCTCCTTGTCTATCTCTATAGAGTTTATCCCTAAAACATATGAAGTTTCTCCCCAGGTCTTCATGGAGAAATTCTTACAGAGGTACGTTTTGACGCTTTGTAACATACCTAAATCATTCCCAATGATTAGGATGTCATCAACATATAGGACTAAAAATACGGACCATGCTCCCATGGCCTTCTGATACACACAGGATTCTTCGAATTCTTGAGAAAACCAGACGATCTAATAATCTCGTCGAATCGAAGATTCCAACTTCGTGAGCTTGTTTAAGTCCATAAATGGACTTCTTAAGCTTACATACCATGCCCGAGTTTTCGCTGGACGCAAAACCTTCCGGCTGTTCCATATAGATTTCTTCATCAAGAAATCCATTTAGAAAAGCCGTTTGACATCCATTTGCCAAATCTCGTAGTCATGATACGCAGCTATAGAAAGCAAAATCCGAATAGACTTAAGCATTGCCACCGGCGAAAAAGTTTCATCATAGTCGACGCCAGGTCGCGCGTGTAACCTTTTGACCAGTCGGGCCTTGTAAGTTCACCTACGTCAGGCCCGTGCTTCCTTTGTAAACCCATTTACAACCGATAGGAACAATTCTTCGGGAAGCGGAACCAAGTGCCAACCTTGATTCTCATGCATTGAGTCTATCTCGGATTTCATGGCACTTTGCCATTTCACGGAGTCGATGTCAACATCGATTCTCTATAGGTGAAAGGATCTGTCTCTTTAACTATAGAGAAACGTCCGACTCTTTTCTTGTATCAAATACAAGCGTTCAGGAGGTCTAGATACCCTTTTCGACCTACGGAGTGGTGAGTGTGTTTGTTGAAGGTCTTCATCTACTTGAACTTCCGGTTCCTCGTTGGTTCGGTGTTTTAGGTTGGACTTCATCAAGCTCAACCGTCTATGATTACCCCCTTCTGACAAAAATTCTACTTCTAGAAATTTTGCGAAGCGAGCTACGAACACATTTCGATGCTCGGTATCATAGAACAGATATCCCCTCGTATTCAAAGGATATCCGACAAACCTAAACTTTAGGCCCTCGAGGCGAAAGCTATCTTGCTGAGTCACCCTGACATAGGCAGGACAACCCCAAACCTTAATATAATTAGATTTGGTCTCCTACCGAACCATATCTGATACGGAGTAGTAGGAACAGCTTTTTGAAGGAATCTTGTTCAAAGATGTGCGGCTGTTAAAAGAGAGTAGCCCCATAAATAATAGGGCAAATCTGTGAAACTCAACATTGATCGGACCATATCCAATAAAGTCCGATTTCTCCTCTCAGATACTCCCTGTGTGGTGTGGAGTACCTGGAGGAGTATATTGAGCGAGAATCCTCATTCTCTTCATATAATCCATGAACTCACCACTCATATATTCGCCGCCTCGATCTGATCGAAGGCATTTAATATATTGACCAGTTTGTTTTTCTACTTCATTTCGGAATCTTTGAACTTTTCAAAGGTTTCCGATTTATGTCGCATCAAATAGACATAACCGTACCGTGACAGATCATCGGTAAAGGTAACGAAGTACGAATAACACTGTGAGCCGTTTGACTTAGGGACCAAATACATCAGAATGTACGAGTTCCAGTAAGTTAGTGGCACGTGTCCAACACCAGAAAATGGTTTTGGTCATCTTACCCTGAATACAGGATTCACAAGTTGGATAGGATTCAATGGTAAGATCTTGGTATCAAACCATCCTAACCATTGGGTAGGCGTTAACGCCTATGTGACCCAGCCGCATATGCCCAAGTTCAGTATTATTAATTACAGGTAAACTTCATTTATTAACTCCAGTATTTAAAATATCTTTTGAAGTTTGCAATGTATAATGACCATGCTGGTTTGGACAAACAAAGGATCTGATATTACTTTTATCATATAAATACAAAGAACTGTTCTTAATATTAATACAAAAACCTTCTGTATCCAATACAAAAAAAGATTATATATTTAGCTACACATCCAGGTACAAAATGACAGTCATATAACAAAAGTGTCCTATTCGGCAATGAGATCTCGCATACTCCCACTGAACTGCATCCAAAGAGTCTCCACTCCCGAATCGCAACTGCAATCTCTCCGGGCTTCAGCCTCCTACTTTCTTCAGCACCTGCAACGAATTGCAAATGTGAATGGGACAAGCAGAATCTAAAATCCAGTTGGATGTAACGGCTTCACAAGCCAAAGATAAATCAATAACTGGAAAAATAAATGTACTGATGTAGATGCTCTATCTCTCCTCAATGGGCGATGATGTAATCAGGACAGTTCCTTTTCCAATGCCCGACTTTGCCGCCTAGTGGTGGCATTTGTCTTCAGAAGCCCTCTTGGGCTTAGCAATCTTCGCCTGTTGTTGAGGACCCAAATGTCTTCTTCTTCTTTCCTTTCTTCTTCTTTCCCTTGGACCATCCTTGGGAAGAAGCAGAAAGAGAAGTAGTTCTAGGAGGGCGAGTCGGTACCCCCTTCTTAAGGTCCTCTTCTACCGTGAGCAACATCCTATGTAGATCCTGGTAGGTACAGACAGTCCCATTCATGTTGAAGTACATCACGAACTGGCGATATGAAGCTGGAAGCGAACCAAGAATGACACTCCTAACGAGAATGTCATTCAAGATGAGATTATGTTGCCTCAACGATCGATCAATCGATCATCTGAAGAACATGTGGGCTAACATCTTGCCCCTCATCCAGACGCACATGGAACAGTTCCATTGCGACTTTGTGAACAATCACTTGTTCTTGGTTCTCAAACGATTGTCTCAATCGCGTCATCATACTATAGGAATTAGCATACCATAGTATTGTTTCTTGAGTTTCGGAGAAGTGAACTAAGGATGTATGATTTTAACCTTAAATCATCATCCTTCCAAGTTTCATAAACTGGCGTTCCTCCTCCGTAGCATACGCACCCACGCAAGGGGCAACGGACCCTCAAGAACATATCCCAGCTTTTCAGAATCGAGGACAATCCTCAAATCCAATTCCCAGTCAGCGAAGTTCTCAGCGCCTTTAAGTTTGTTCGCATCAAGCATACGCGCAAAACTGATTTGTGGATTGTGCCGCCATCGTAAATTTATCATATAGATCACGAAAAAACGGTTAGCAGAAATTAAGCAGTTTCATATAATATCAAAACATAAACTAGATCATGGATTTTAATCTAAAAATGCCCCTCCACTAAATCATGCAATACTGTTAATCCCCAAACAGAATACAAGATTTAATATTAAATTAAATAAAAATAGTGAAAAGTGGATCCGTGAATATATTTCAGCTCACAGCAGAGGCACGGTCTCGCCTACGTATATTCATCAGGTAGACAACTCATTTGTCAATCATTCACTAATGACTCCTTGGTTTTCCGGTCTGGTCGTTTCTCGTTGTCGCTGCTAAGGCAGGCCCACAAGGAGACGTACCAAGGTTAAACTCGTCAATGATAAACTCAAGTTACTTGCGTAACCCTGACAGCTAGGGCACGTTCAGGATTCCGATTTCGCTTGAATTTATCTAGTATCTAATATACATCGGTATAAATAAATATCTATCGGCTACACCCTCACAGCAGAGGCACGGTCTCGGATGTAGTCACGGAGAAATATTCATAAACAGTATTGACAAGACGGACCATATAACATGCATCAAATACATAATTACATTTAAACCTTATTAATTAGGGATTTTCCGCTAAGTGTCATACACCTAAAATCTAACCAAATTAGATTATAATAAGCATGTATAAAGTCAAGAAAACATGATTAAACATTGATTTAATTAAGGCTAATCATTTTAGGGGCCTAGAATCAGACTCGCTCTGATACAATTTTGTTAGGGATACGCGGGTCGTGCGGTCGCAGCGGAAGCTCAGGTCCGGGCAGAAATCGTATTTCAAAACTTTTTCAAAATACCGAGTAGAATATTCAATATCTAATATGAATAATCTATTCGGATTTCAACTAGACCCAAAGAAAATTACTCATGTGTATGATCCAATCAGATGAAGTAATAATCCGACCACAAAAGGCCTTTGTGCCGACCACATTAGGTGCGACCAGATGAGGTCCAACCACATTAGTGCCGACCACATTAGGTCCGACCAGACGAGGTCCGACCACATAAGTGCGACCACATTAGGTCCGACCAGACGAGGTCCGACCAATAAGTGCCGACCACATTAGTCCGACAGACGAGGTCCGACCATATAAGTGCCGACTCGTTAGGTCCAACCACAGTCAAACAGAAGAGTATTTTACATGCATCATATATAAATTCAAATACTCAACATAAATGAAAAGCCAAAAGGTGGTACAAGGTCAGAAACTTGAAACCAACACTTAATCAAGTTTCTAAAACACCATTACAAGCCTCCACAATGAAATAATTATTATAGAACAATTCTAGGTCATCTAAGAGTGGGTCAATAACTCTAGAATGGCAACTAGTTTCTTAAACCATCAATAGAATACTTATTAACTCATTAGTAACATTTTAGGATCTTTATACATGTTCAACCCTTTCCAAAAACTTCATTCTCCAAAAATACATAGAATAAAGAATAGAAAAACATAAGAACATCACAAGATGAAGACCACAACAAGAGAAACATTTTTCTCTCTAATGGCAAGTTGGAAATACTTACTAAATTCCAAGCTTTTCCTTGTTTTTGCTTTTCTTTCTCTCAAGCTTCTATGTCTTCTTTCAATGGAGTTTTAGGAAAGTGTGAAAAGGTTATTAAACCCTAAATGAAACAAAACAATATATACTTGTGTATTTTTTGCCTTGGCCGAAAATTGCCAAAGGAAATTAACAAGAAAATTTGTTTTATTCATTTGAATTTCAACTTGCAACTTGATTAAATGATCATTACATTTTAATGATAAATTCAACCAAGTCAACAATTTCAACTTAGCCATTAAAAAAAATATCATAACTTTAAAATATCTATACTTTAATTAATTTAATCATTTAACAATTAAATAATCAAATAATTAATTAAATAGAAATAAATTAAATATATGTATAATATTTACATTAAATATTAAATACATATATTCATTTATGATATTAGTAAAATATCTCATTTTTACAATTAATTAATGTGTATTTGAATTAATCAAGTATTAAATGCAAATACACAAAAAAATAAGGAAATGACTATCGGGTCCCATCACATGTATTTTGCGTTTACCATTTAACGACTTTATAAATAATCAATATTATTTATATATGTTGCCATAATGCTCTACGAGTATATTTCATTAGTGAGACTCTCTAGATTCAGGACAGATTCATATATCCGTCACGAAATCCAATTTCGTGTCCATAATTTATCCACCCGTAAATTATGACGACCCCGGATAAACTCGCTGAATCACACAGGTCGAGGTCATGGCAAATGTATAATTCCTCCGTCACAGGTATCCGGATAATCCCAGAGATATAGATGTAAACGTCAAATCTCTATGGGGATTATCCAGTCGACTATTCTATTAGCAATCTCTAAAAGAATGTTTAGAACTAGCTTCTAAACTTTACACACGGCCCATGGTTTTATCTGATTGCTAATCATATGGACTACCTATGCTCTGGTATACAGAACTGACGGATCCTATCTTGACACACATATGACACCCTGAGGATCTATCTACACCCAACGAACATGAGGAGGTCTGATCTAAATAGATCGGTGACGTGACTGCCATCTAAGTGTAGAAGATGTCTCATGTGCCCACAATGGCATCTCAAGTCTAAGAATCACAAGTGCTACTCAACCCGAGAAGATTCTTATTGAAGTTGGTGTACCATCCATTAAGAATCTTGGTGAGTCGTTCAGTATTTATCCGCTATAAACACCCACACGTCTATACTAGTCTCCAAGACTAATGGTTCATTGAGAAACCATTGGAATCATATATTCCAATATACGACATGTACCGGTCTCAACGGGTTTACTTTACTGACCAAGTAGTGTAAACCTTGACCAGGAACTGTCTGAGAATGACAACATCATGATACAACTCAATGTCAGTTGCGACGCTTTTGCAACAGTACCATGACTAATCATTCTAAGGTCATTATGTCTTTACCATATATAAAGATAGATTATATTATAGAAACTGCATATATTATTCATAATAATAATGTTTTACAGAAGTATTCAAAAGAAATACAACCGGGAATTGGCGCTCTGAGCACCAACCCCAACAGAAACTATGATGGAGATGCAAGTAATTCGCAAGATATCACAGTGTTCCGTCAAAATTGCAGACCATTTGGAGCAGTAGGTGTCAAATTACTAACCCTTCAGGAATTTCAACGTGCGCATTGGTTTATATTGAGTAATTGTGATGAAGTGCAACCGTATTTAACGTAAGTTTTTCTGGTGCATAACCATAGTATTTTTGCCATACATTAACCTAACTCATTTTTTGTAGGCAACATCTAACAATGCTACAATGTGGTGGTGACCATAACGTTGATGAAACACACAAAAAAGAATTTCCTAAATGGTTTGAGACAACTGTAAAGCCTAACATTCTATATTTATTTTTATCCTAACATTACATATTTCAGTTTGTTATATTAACACATCTATTTCTCTCATTGTTAGATTAAGAACCAAGTGCAAAATGGTCAATTGGACTCGTCATCCTCGTTGGTTTCTTTGGCTTATGGGCCTCAAAAGCAGGCTTATGAATACAGTGGATGCATTGTCAATGGAGTTAGATTTCATACCGAACAGTGAGATGTTACTCATGTGACTCAAAATTATGGAATTATAGTCCAATGAGAACACGGCTCAGATCTTATTGACTTATACGAAATGTTGCAATCGGTCATTGAGTTGATATACCGACCCAGACGACATAATGTGCTATTCGACTGTAAATGGTTTGACACAATGCCAGAAAGAGGAGAATTCAAGTTAGTAATCATCTAACGTCAATTAATGTTCAACGTTTTTGGTACAAGAATGATCCATACATTTTTTGTACCCAAACACGTTCAGTGATATATATCTGATCCAAAGTCAGGAACTGGATGGATGATGGTAGAAAAGTTACAACATAGGGGCATTTGGGACACGCAGGAGAAAGATAGAGTTGACATATCAGATGAAACACAAGAAGTATCCGGCAACTTCGAAGTTCCTGAACAGATATTTTATTGACCAACTATCACCGTTCCTGAAAATATCACATTAACATGAGATAGCACAGACGTTGAGATAATTCCTCATTCTGAAGTGAGCGTTGAAGTAGCAAGTGAAGAAGAATTTGACACTGAAGATGACTTCGATTCCAGTCACGAATCCTCAAATATCGAAGATAATAGTGATTAATGAAGTTAGTGTATTTTGTGATGATGAATAATTTTCTGGATTATAATGTATGGTGTTGTTTTTAATTATTATTTAAATATGGTTGAAAGATTGTCGTAATTATTAATAGTATAATTATCATATAATTGTTATTATTATTTTTAATGGTAGACATTTAGCGTCGAAATATAATAGTCGACGCTAAATGTATGACATTTAGCGTCGAAAAGTCTCATCGACGCTAAATGTTATACATTTAGCGTCGATTTGTTTAATTTCAACGCTAAATAAAAAAAATTAAATTTCCCGGAAAAATAACCCAAATTTTTTAATAAGCCGCCAACTTTTTAGCGTCGAAATTATTTTCTTTTAGCGTCGAAATTATTCGACGCTAAATGTCCATTAAATCCCTAAAACCAGTGTCTTCTTCTTTCTCGGCTCAGACGATCAAAAAAAGCCATCTTCTCACTGTCTTCAAACGTATTCTCGGCTCCAACCACTCTCTTCAGCAAATTCATCGACTTTACAGGTAAGTCTCATTGCATGTTCATTTTCAAATAGGTTTTTGTTGCTATAAAGCTTTTCTATATTGAGCAAGGTCGAACCAGTGTCTTCTTCTATATTGAGCAAGGTCTGATCGTGGTGTGAGGAGAGGCCGAGAGTGAGGGTTGAGAGAGATGGAGGGGCTGAGTGGTCTGCTTTGAGGGTTGAAATTTGGCGTTAGTGGGGCAGGCTGTTAGATGAGTGTTTATTGGTTATTATTCACAGTGGAGGGCTGTTGATTTGAGGCTATTGGTGTGAAGTTAGTGGCTGGATTGGAGGGGGTTCTTGCGTTAGTGGGGTAGGCTGTTGGATTTATTTTCTGGTTGATAAATTGGTTTAGTCTGCTTCATTTATATGGTTGCTGTTTGAGAGAGTGAGGGGATCAAGAGAGTGATGATGATGATTAATGAAGGGGTGTGGCTGGTGAATGAAGTTATTATATTTGATGATGATGATGAAGGGGTGTGGCTGTTCTGCCCAGAACAGCAGCAAATTGCTGCTGTTCTGGGCAAATTACTGTTGTTGATTGCTGGGTGAAATATGTGTTCTTGAGGGTTAGTTTTGTGGGGTCTGTGTGTTTGAATTGGTCGGTTGGAAGGGGCTGTTGATTGTTTGTTGAGTGAGAAAGAGCCAAATGAAAACGAAAGGTGAGAGAGTGGAGAGAAGAGAGCAGTCTTATGGTTTGTGTTTTTGTGTATCGAATGAGAGGGGAGGATGTCGAGTCTTGTGATACAATAACGAGTTTATTTGTTTGTTTCTGAATGATTGTAATCAAAAGGAGAGAGCGTGTGAGTGCCGTGAGGGACTAGAAGAGCTTAAGTTTTTGGAATTGCATGGCTTGTGGTGAATTTGGCGTTGTTTGCTTGTGGCTATGTGAGTGAGAGCTTTGTATATTTTTATTTGTGATTCTTGTATGTGAGTGAGATTTAGGTGAGCGAGAGAGGGAAGGCCAAGGCCGAGAAAATTCTGAGTAACATTAATTTTGGAATGTGTTGGTTTGGTTAAGTTTAGTTTGGTTTGGTTTTGTAATATAATGTTCATACATATACTATAAAATGCATGTGTGTTTGGTTTGGTTCTATTACATTCAAAATACATGAAACTTTTTGTGTTTTTGCAAATGCACCGGGTAATCGCAGACGGGCTAATGTGACTCCATCTACATCAACAAGGACAACTGGCCCTGGTGGAGTCTCTGCTAGCACAGGTGAGTCCAGTACAGCGAAGGGTCGAGGACGTACCCGTGGCCTGGGGTTGTCTAAGTACGTTAAGACTCACGGCCGTATCCAGATTGAGATATCAGATGATGGACACAGTCAAGCCGGACAACATAATTCAGCGTTTAATACAGCCATATGAGCTGTAGCTCGATATGAAGCTCCCCAAAACTACGTTTCTTAGAGAAAGATACCGTGGGACATGAAAATCAACCAGCTATTCTCTTCACTACTTGTAAGTTTTCGATATTGTTTGTTAGTTAACATTTTTATTTTATACTTATTTTTACTCGGTTGCTATTCATGTAGGAGTGGTTCGACTTCGATCTGACCAAAGTGAATGTCCAACAATATATTGACTACCAAATGGGGAAAAGTTATAAAGATTATAGGACAAAAGTCCTGAAACCAATATTCGATGAACATGGACCTTCAGATGCTCCACAACAAGCCTGATTTTATAGAGGAGCAAGACTGGACATTCTTATGTGAGCTTTGGTCTACAAAAAAACACGAGGTAAATTTTGAAATAAACGGAAATTTATAATTGTCTTTGTTTTCGGTACTTACATTGTTGGTAAATGCAGGATAAATGTCACGCAAATGCGGAAAATCGAAGTCACTTGCGTTTTAACCACCGTGGAGGTTCGAAGCCATTTATCCAACATCGTGCCGAACATTCTGAGGTGAATATATCCTAACGTAAAATTTAACAGTTCATTGGTTTTACTAATGTGGAATAATATTGAATTTATTTTCTGTTTATAACAGAGTAACACAGGTGAGGTGCAATCATTTCCAGATTTTTTCCGTGTGACGCATTACAATGAGAGAAACAAATGGATAAATGAAGAAGCCGAACGCTGCTATGTAAGTTTCAGTTTTTAAAATAAAATAATTAATATTATATATATTAATTTTTTTTCTCAAATTCTAATATTAACTTATTTTTTGAAACAGAACGAAATGATGGAACTCCAACATCAAACTCAGGAGACAGGGTCCGACCCGATACCAGATGAGCAGTTGTCGCAATTGGTTTTCAAGAATCAGACAGCTTACAACGTTGGCCTTGGCACTCGTAAGAAGCCGATGTCATCTGCACGCAGTACTGTTAATTCGAAAAATGCCTCTCTTCAAGACGAGTTAGCCACCACCCGAGACGAGCTACAACAGACTAAGGACGAGCTAAAACAGGTCAAGGTGGACCACGAGAAGAAGATGGAGCATCTCGAACAGCAAATGATGGTTTTCAGTCAGATGTTGGAGGCCTCAATCAGTCAGGGTGCATCGGGCTCGAGCCTCCCCCCATCACAGCAGTAATAAATTTTATATTTGGTTTTGTATAAACATTTTGAACAAATAGTTTTAATATAATATGTTTTTTTTCTAAAAAAAAATTGAATATAATAATTATTATAATATTTCGTAATTCTGTTATTAATCAGAAATTTTTTTCAATTAAATTAAATATTAAATCAATTATTTTAGACTAAAAAGAAGTAAATTAATAATTTTTTAAAAAAACAAATTTTTTTAACTATTAGCGTCGAAACAGTCGACGCCAAAAGATTGATTTTGGCGTCGAACATGTCGACGCTAATAGTTACAAGAAAATCGCCGCAATAAGTACACACATATTACTTTTTTAATATACTCTAGTGTCGAAATATTTCGACGCTAAAAGTCAAACTTTTAGCGTCGACTTATTTTGTCGCCAAATATAACCTATAGCGTCAGAAAATTTAATTTAGCGTCAAAAAAAATTGGACGCCAAATATAGTCTTTAGCGTCGCAATTATTTAATTCGACACTAAAAGTTATTCTCGTCGACATTTCAGCGTCCACTTTTGGCGTCTGATTATTTCGACGCTAATAATATTTTGCGTCGAAAATATGGTTTTTGGCGTCGATTTATTTCGACTCTAAAGGGTATAATTTTTGTAGTGTGCAAAGGGGAAATGAGGAGTTTTTGTGTTGTGTATGTTATCAAAGTGTTAGGGGTTTCAAGGGAGCTAATGGTGGTTTATATAGGCAAAAATGGGTGCATTAATTGGGTAGGCTAGGGGTATTAATTGGGTGGCTTGCTTCGTTGAAAATGGAAGGATGATTGGTGGTTTCTTTTGACTTGGAGGGGGGTGACATTAATTAGGAGGTGGCTTTGTCAATGGTGTGGGGTTAGTGAATTAAATGGCTTGGAAAATGAAGGGCAAGGTAAATTTGGTGTCAAATGTGTGGGGTATGCAGGTGGAAGGTTAATTTGGTTGTTTGAATAGTTAGATGAAGGGGTAAATGTGTGTTAAGGGCGTGGGCCTTGGTGTTGGTGGGCTTGGTGTGTGATTTGATTGGTTTTGGTGGGCTTATGGGCGTGGATTTAGGTGTTTGGGCCAAGGAAATGTTGCGCGCGGGGGTTTTAGGCCAAGGATGATTTTGAAACGGAAGTCCGACGAACAAACCCGAAGCTAAATGAGCGAATCAAATCCAACAAAACATCAATTCTCAATTCTTCCCTTCCGACGTCCATTTCTCGCGACTTCCACGACATAAAAAGCTAGTGCCTCCGTATGAGGCTCATCATCGGGACTTACATGCAAAAATGCAGTGCCTACAGTTGGTTGAATGTGGATTTGCTAATTAAAATAAAAACAGACTCAAAAGAAAATACTAAGGAATATAAAAGAAAAGACTCAAAGATCTAGAGTCGTGACTCCACACAATATTATTATAAAGATGAATTGATTCTCTTATCTATGTGTAATAAATCAGTTTGCTAACCTGGAACACGAAAATATGCAAAAGCCTATGTTGATGGTCAGACGTAAATACCCAGTATAACCCAATTGAACCATATGTCTATGTCAACCAAATTACCTGGATTCATTAAGATCAAGTTCCAATTATGGCTACCCCGCCCAACAGGTATATGTCTATCCTGTAAGGAAATCTATTAAAGGGTTATCTATCCTCAAGGAAGATCGTGGGCTATTGAATCTAAGGCTGAAACTTAAAATCCCTATGTCTAGTTCATTTTAAGTTTACCACATCAATCTTATTGGTGATCAGACAACAAGAAGCATTAAGCTTAAAACTCAATAAACAAACTAAAGAATTACCCAATAAATAATATAATCAATTATTAAGCCTAGTAATATTGTGTTTCGTTACATCCCTAGAATAAAATAAAATGCTGGGGTTAGAGGATCCGCATTTAATATTTCTTATCTAGGAATCTCACTTATTATAAAATATAAATTATTTTATGTTCTGCTTTCTCATGAATTAATAATATTAAACATTTAAAACTAGCCATATAGGCGGTAATCCATTTAGTCCAATTACACCAGCCATATAGGCGGTAATTATCTGTCACATAAAGACCAACCATAAAGGCGGTAATAAAGTCTGCCATTAATTTATCTGGTTAAATTATAATTTATAAATTATAATTAAGTGAGATTTACCTAGATAATTATATTAAATGTTTCACCTTTTACCCCATCGGTAAATTAACTACAAAACATAAAGTAAAAAAGTAAATAAAATTTTATTACAAAAAGTAAAAGTGCATAATTAAAAATACTAAAAGTAAAAATGCTAAATTAAAATTACAAAAACTAAAACACACAAGATGCAATCTTTAGAGTCCTTACAAAACTCAAGGAATGCATGATTTGAATTCTGAAATCGAGCTGAATTTATAGGCGCGGATGGGCTTCCAGCGTCGCGACGCCAAGGGCTTTGGCGTCGCGACGCCAGTGCTTTTTGGTCGTGGCAGGCTGAGGTGATGACACGTGGTAATTCTGGATAAGGTGATAAGGTGACACGTGGCAAGGTGGTTGGAGCTCAATTATTGTGACACGCGGCGGCTTCTGATTGGTCGGTTCAGATTTGTATCCACCACGTGTCGATTTCGGATAAGTGAGCCAATAATTGATGCTGATGTGGCGCTGACGTGGCGAAGTGACTGTCGGCACCATAGAATTACGACACGTGGCACGCTGTGATTGGTTGATGATGACGTGGCGATGACGTGGCATTTTGACTCGGTCAACCGGTGATGTGGACAATGACGTGGCTGACAGGTGGAGTGACACATGGCGACGTGTGGCGATGGTGACTGTCGGCACCATAGGATGATGACACGTGGCACAGCGCACATTAGTAGATCGGTTGTGATGCTGACACGTGGCACGATGCACGTTAGCAAAGTCAAACTTTCTCAGATTCTGACTTGTGGACCCGGCGCATGTTAGGCGTCGCGACGCCATAGGCTTGCGCGTCGCAACGCGGCAAATTACCAAAATGCCTTTTTGTCCAATTTTCACTGTTTTGGTCCAAATCACCTCCAGAATGTCCTGAAACTTTATTTATCTAGAAAATAACACAAAACACATCAAAATATTCCCAAAACGCAAGAAACTATACAAAATATTAGGTTAAATAAGTGAGAAATATTGATATAATTACCACTCATCATATCTACCCACCATTCTCTCGGATTCCCAACCAAGTTGGCTTCAGTTACCACTGCTGAGAGGTTCATTTCTGAAATCTCATCAGTTAACTGCTCATCTTCAGCGACATAGGCTTCATTTTTCTTGCCCTTGTCCTGAGACTTATTGTTTCTGCAGTCCTTTGTCATATGACCGCTCTTTTCACAGTTGTAACACTTCCCATTGAACTTCTTGTTCGCTTGGGAAGAATCAGCTCCACTGTTTCTCTTCTTGCTACCCTTTACACCCTTAATGATGTTGGCCTTAGACTCCACAGTCTTGTAGCTGGCCTTCTTGGACTTCTTGTTGTCCTTCTCGATTCTCAATCGAACACTAAGGTCTTCAAGGCTCATATGCTTATTTTTGTGTTTCAGATAGCTCTTGAAGTCCTTCCATGATGGAGGCAACTTTTCAATTATGGTGGCAACTTGAAGCGTCTCACATAGTTTCATTCCTTCATTCAGTATTTCATGGATGATCAAATGCAGTTCACCCAACTGAGAAATCATTCTACCCACGATAAATTTCGTTTGTCCGGCATCCTCGGTTTTGTATTTCTTCTCGAGAGATTCCCAAAGAATCTTCGCAGAAGGCATGCCTTAGTACACAATGTACATGGTATTGGCAAGACCACCCATAAGGTAGTTCTTACATAGGAAGTCGCCAGACGACCATGTCTCTTCTCGTAGTTCCTTGGCTGCCTCTGATTCACCCTCTACAGGACCCGAAGGATCTTTGAGGTACTTAGCCAACTGCAGAGTTGTTAGGTAGAACAGCATTTTGCTCTGCCACTGTTTGAAGTTTGCCCCACCAAACTTCTCCGGATTTTCTCCATGAGAGACCGGTACTATGATGTTTCCGCTTGGAAAAATCAACAGGGGTCAATAGGTCTACAAAAGACAAATTGCACAACGATCAAAAAATAATCTTGTTCAAAGTGATTTACTAAGTAACCACTTGTTGTTCTATTGGACGGTGGTTCCAATAAACACAGGTCCTTGAATTTCAACTAAAGATTCTTTAGAAAAATGAATAAATGAATATTCCCAGATGACGAGAGGGGTCCGGAGTAACCACTTAAATCTCTGACCACTTAGACTCTTACCGCCTTTTTGACAGAATATTCTTTAAACACTTTTTCAATAAGATCTTTTAGCAATTAAAACCCAGCATTACATTTATTCAATAGCACAAATTATATACGATATGTGTAGATATATGTGTAAGTGTCAATGAAGATTGGATGGAATTACTTGTGTAAAATTACACTTTAAATTCTCAACCAAGTATGTAACACACATTAATTTTTTTTTCCAACTTTATCACTAAGTGTATGCTTGTGATAATTGAACAACCTAATAATAACTTAAATCTATACTACCAATATTATAGTGATTCAGTATATGATTAACTAAGTTAATATTAATATAAGTCCTTGCAGTTTATAACAATTCCAGGACTATTCCGTTAGTGTCGTGTTCATATCTACGTTCGAACGAGACTGTCCAGTGTGTGTTCGTTCATGTTACGTTTGATAACGCGTTCAAACGAAGTGTTCCAGAGAGTTCACGTTCGTGTAGCGTTTGATAACGCGTTCGAACGGAATGATTCCAGAGAGTTTGCGTTCGAGTTGCGTTTGAATACGCATTCTAACGTTCTTAGGCAGAAGGCTTGCATTCGAGTTTCGTTTGAATACGTGTTCGAACGTTCTTATGAATTTTCAGATTTTTGCCTTTGCGTACGTCGGGCGTTCGAACGCCCTACGTGTTTTCCATGCACAGTCTATATTTTTTCCAGAAATTTTCTTAACTACGCATGCGATTTACCATTTAACAACACTAGTTGATAAGTTCTTAAGATTGTTGTTCATATAGTGTCATTAAACAGAAAATTAACATGCAACAAACAAATCAAAACCAGAAAAACGAAAGTAGATCTAGTCTAACATGCATAAGCCCTAAAACTTTGATAACAATAAAAACCTAGTAAACTTGATGAAGTGCAGTCCGAGTCGAGATAAATCTCTGTCCTTAAGAACTTATCAGCCCCATCTCGGTGCTCTACGGATTTGTGGCTAATGTTCTCCCAGGATAACCCGGATTCCTCTTGTTCAAGGGGCACACCTTAACAAGATCTTGAACTTGGAATATGGTGGAACTCTCTCAAACTCAAGACACAATATGAGACTCTTTTCTTTTTGGATGAAATTCAGATTTCTTTTCTTTGTGTTAAAAAGGAACATAAAGCTTTATTTTATAAGGACGGAAGGATGCCTCAAAGGCACCCTTAGGGTTGGGGTGCAACCCTCCAAAGGGTTATACCCCTCCTATGCACCCCTTAGAGCATATGATCATTTTACACACAATTGGAGGACATGTCCCCATGGGGTACATCCAAGGGACATGTCTCTCCTTCATCCAAACAAGTATATTTGAAGATTTGAAGAATTTCCAACAATAAACATATTAATTTTGACTACCATCCCTTATTTTTATTATTATTTATAACTCATGTATGATTCTTGATCAAAAGAATAGTATATATATTATACAACAAGATGACACAAGAATTAATATATAAAAATATTCTTAAATTATTAAATATTTATTTACTGATAAATAAATTATCATGCTAAAATAAATATATTTTTTAATCCCGAAAATATAATTTAACAAATGTTACTGTATAGGGCTTAAAAATTATACGGGTGCATAATAATCCTCACTCACACCAAATTATCTTTTATATTTCGCAACTCCAATCAAATGATTGAGAACACGAATTGATACTAAACAAGATATTATCAACAAGCAAAGTTTAGGCCACATGCAATCTCCTCTATGGATTCACTTTTTTATTTTATTTTTTTAATATTTTGGTAGTAAAATTGTAATTTTGATTGATTTATCAAATACTTTTCATTTTATGATACTTATAAGTGCCTGAGACAATTGATAATTTTACTTATTGCTCTATTTAAGTTCGGAAATGATGATTTGGTGGCATGATTTTCAACGATTAAAAAAAAAATCTAAGCATGAATAAAAATTTTTAATTGACTTTTCGTTGCTCTCATATTTTCAAAGAAAGTCTTGCATATTGTAGTTTTATATGATGGGTACTTTATGAGGATGGCATTGTGGTTTTCTATTCATAAAGAAAAATCTATTACAAACTTGTCTATCTAATCGAAATAATCACAAACACTTGAGAATCCTTGCAATAATACTTGGAAAGGATCTGAAAACTGATTTCCTGTCACATAAAAAATCGTTAGAAATCTTATCGCCAAATCACTTATTTCGGGTTTAAGCGGAGTAAGTAAAATCTACGGCTGTCTCGGGCTTTTACAAGAAACGCACTCTCTAAATTCGAACCCAGGACTTGAAGGTCAAATCTTAAACCCTATACCATCAAGCAACACTCTCAGGGGACTTCCTCTCACATGATATTTGCCTTTACTCACCATTTTTATACACAAGGCTTCATCATTTCATCCATCAATTTACCTTGTAACGCATCACTTCAGCTATGGATTGTGGTTCACATTTTTGATAATCCCATGCTGGGGCACTTTGCATGTGCCCTTAAGATTGATTCAAAACGTTTTAGCTCCTCACCAAATGTAAGGTATTAGGGCTGCTTTATCACTCTCATATTAAACCTATAAAAACCCCAAATTAAATGTATGAATTAATTAATTAAACAGCTCAATCAAAATCAAATGAAGAAATGCAAGATAACTGTGTTTGCAAAAGAACTCACAATTCGTTTCAAAAGAGAAGTGGGAGATGGAAGTTTTCATGTGACAACAACAATAATACTTCTCTTGTCACTGGCATCCTTTGTTATCATTTTGGCCATGTTCATTCATGAACATGTTAGAAAATTCTTAGTCTCAGATGAAATTTACTTCACTGATCCTCCTCCTCCTAAGGAGATATGGCATTCAATGAACGATGATGAACTGATGTGGCGTGCCTCAATGGTTCCTAAGATTGAAGGGTACTACCCATATAATCGAACTCCGAAGGTGGCATTCATGTTCTTGATTAGAGGAAGATTGCCATTAGCACCTCTTTGGGAAAAGTTTTTCAAAGGATATGAAGGGCTTTATTCAATCTATCTCCATAATTCAACCCCGGATTTAACAGAAGAATCACTAAAATCTTCTGTGTTCTATAAGCGTAGGATTCCGAGCAAGGTAAATAAACCAAGGAAAATTATCATTTCCGAAGCTATGAAAACTCCCTAAAATTTTAAATAAATTTAATTTTATATCCAAAATTTCAATTAATGTCCTAATTTAGAAGAAAAAAATGTGAAATTTTATTTTGTGAAATTAAGTGAAACCTCATAGATGACGTTTGCTATAAATATTTTGATGTTTATTGTAAAACATGAGATATGAATGACAATCAAGACATCTAGTCATGAATTGGGTTCGTCCTGTCCCGTCTCGATTGTGATTCGGGACGAATACATTATCTCAAACCCTGACAGATTTTTTGAATCAGAATGAAAAATCATCCCGAATTTCGAACCGAATGGTTTGAGATCTTAGATTTCGATTATGCTAAAATTCATGATTTTTAAGCATGAGGTGGGATTTGTTTAGTTTCAAAATATGAGAGGGATTTTGCTTAGTTATACCAAAATTCAAGCGATTTCCCTCATTTTCTCATACTAGCTAATTTATACTTTTTAAGTGTAAGTTAGTACATTGATTGAAACTTTAAATTTAAAATTAAACATAAAATATATAAATTAATATACTAATTAAAAATTTTGATATAAAATTAATCTTGTTTAAAATTTTCGTATATTTCCATATATAAACCAAATCTTCCGATATAAAAATTATAATTCCTCATAGATTAACTAATTTTAATATACTTCCATTACAGTTTAATCAGCAGTAGTGCAAAAATGCATTTTAATTTTGTCTGTTTTTACAGCCAGCTGAATGGGGAAAAGCATCAATGATTGATGCTGAGAGGCGGCTTTTAGCCAATGCTCTACTTGATTTCTCCAACGAAAGATTTGTATTATTATCCGAAACATGCATTCCTCTATTCAACTTCACAACAATATACAATTACCTCATCAACTCAAACCACAGCAACCAGGGCTCCATTGATGACCTTAGACCAATGGGCCGTGGCCGGTACAACAAGCGGATGTTCCCCACCGTGTCACTTTCCGATTGGCGGAAAGGCTCGCAATGGTTCGAGGTTCACCGGAAGATCGCCGTCGAGATAATATCCGACATGACATACTATCCTGTCTTTAGGGACCATTGCAGGCCACCTTGTTACATGGATGAGCATTATTTTGCAACTCTTGTGACCAAAATATTCCCGGAAATGAACTCAAATTGGAGCATTACTTGGGTTGATTGGTCTAGAGGTGGTTCACATCCAGCAACATTTGTCAGAAAAGATGTCTCGGAGAATTTTCTGAATCGGATTAGGCATGGATTTAACTGCAGTTATAATGGTGTCAAGACCACAATGTGCTTTCTTTTTGCTAGGAAGTTTCATCCCAGTACTCTTGAACCATTGCTAAGGATAGCTCCAGCTTTGCTTGGATTTGATCCTTTCCAAAATCTTTGATTACAGTTTTTTATTTGTATTTTTTTTTTATTTAAAAGGGTAATGTTTTTAACTTTCAATTTACAAAGATTTTAAGAATACCATTGAAGTTGATTTTCTAGTTACCAGAATTTTAGCAGGAGATCGACTACAAGTGTACAACAACATGCAATGAATGTTGTCGAAGGGATTTAACAACGGGAACCTGTGAGCTGTTGTTCTTGATATGTAGTTAAAAATAGTCAATTTTCAACTATGGGAAATGCATGTGGTTGAAAACCGTTAGACTACTGTTTTTTGTTCTAGAGGCGATTTGGGAAAATCTATTTCTCGAACAAAACCTCCCCCAAATAATGAATTTATTTGGTTTGTTGGGAACCAAAATAAACTTGGCAGACAAACAAGAAACACACAGATAAAAACAAAGGATTTAACGTGGTTCGGCGGAAAGGATCCAACCTACGTCCACAGATGCAAAATAAATAAAATCTTTTATTAGGAGCTCTGGTCAGACCGACCTATTCTATCTCTCTCTCCCTTAAGCTTTTTTACTCTCCTTTACAAGTTATTAGAATGCTAAAATTGCTAGCAAAATAATTAGCTAACCGTGAGAAAATTTACTATTTCTCTGAGTTCTCAATCCCTTTATATAGCGTGTCTAGATTCATTGTTTCCCCAATTTGTGACGTCAACCACGTTACCAAGTTATCATTGCGTAGGCTCTCTTCCCTAATCAACCTACAAGTAGTAGCTCCGCCACCTGACACAACTACTTTCTGCCACCTGTGTTGGACAATTGTGACCCATAGCATCACTATTTGTAAAGAACATTGTGTTTTTGTACAAATTAACTATGTGACAAAAGGAGATTGCTATTTTATCATTATTGTAATTTGATTACTTGGATATAGTTATAATGATAAAAGTCCATATGGTTAAATCAGATTTAATAAGATATGAGACAATATTAATCCACGAACGGTTTAATCATTAAATATCCATAGTCGTAGTATTATCGAGAATGGACATCGATAATGTGGAATAGACTAGTATTACACTTGTGCGTGTTATGGAAGCTTAACGGCATAGTTCTCATATATTTAGGTATTGGATACTTATGCAAGTGTAATAAGGGGTTATGTTAGCCGTTGGACCGGGAACAGTTTCGCTCTGGATAGACCCACTCGGAATCCCATTGGTAGTATGATTATGTGTCTATGGGAATCCGAATCAGGGTAGGTGTATGTGATCTTTAACCTGAGACTTGCATCACTATTACTTGCGACAATCAGTTTACTTGGTATTGGTCATCTGGAGCTTTAACATGTTCTGTGTACACCTCTATTTGCTTTACTGAGAATCGTAGTGTATTGGATGTGATGTCAAGATGGGAGTATCACTTCAGTCATATGGAGATGATGGTCACACAAGATACGGAACTAGTACTCTTAAAAGCTGCAGCTATCGGGAAAGTATGACTAGGTCATGACTTTCCGATTACAGAGACTAGTTACTCGGGATCCGATATATACTTCGTACGGGACAGACACAGAGCCAGCACTAGGCCTAGTATGTGACATCCGATACTGGATCGTATTATGCATTATATAGTATTACTACGCCTGATACATATTATATTCCTCGGGGAATATTTCTGGAGAATTGGGTAGGCACGGTGCTTTGCTAGAAGCCAACCATGTCTTGTAAATCAGTGAGAACGTGGTACAGGGTACGCACGTGTTCGGATAGTCCGATGACCGTATTTACTGCCAACATATCCAGGAATCTCTTGGGTCGCTTCCCAAAGATTCACCAATGACATTTGACTCATATAAAATTAATCTGGGATTAATTGCGACAAGAATTAATCTGGGATTAAATTCGTACAGAAGAGATAATGCGATTAATTTAGAATTAATCGATAAAATAAATTTAATAGTTAAATTGGAATTTTCTATTTAATTTATTTATTTGGGCTAAAATAAAATATTGGATATATTAATTGAAATTGGATTTCAATACGAAATTAAAATTGGATTTTAATTCGAGCGAAAGAATTAATTTAGAATTAATTCGTTTAGCGACTATCGTAATAATTTTGCGAGGCATAATTGGATTTAATTATGTAGCGACAACAAATTCGTTTATTCGGAATTAAACGAATCTGGGCCCAAGTCTAGTTGTGTGTTGGAGAAGCCAACTTAAATTTTGAATTTAAATGAGGTGGGACCCATGACTTACATCACTTGTCACTAATTGATGGAAGTGGTTGACATAATAAATTGGATTCATTAATCAACACAACAACCAAGTTTTTGAAACTTACTATTCATCTCTCCCTCTATTTGCCATTGCCGAATTCTCTCTACTTGGTAGGGAAATTTTTTGCTTCCAAAATTTTCAAAAGCTAGCACTTAGAGAGTCAAATGAGGTGTTAGGGAAACTCACCCAAGGCAAAACAACTCAACAAAAGCTTGGAGCTTCATCCAACAAAAGGAATTTTTGAAATATCTCCCAAATCAATGTAAGTAATTCCGCAACTTTACTTGGTTAATTCACACGCAAATCATATTTAGGATCTTGGAAGCATGTCTTAGAGACTAACAATGGTATCTAGAGCCTTCTAAATGTGATTTTGAATTCTAGGGTTTATAAACTTTATTTGGGTATTTTTGCTTGGAGCATGAAAATTCAAAATTGAGTGTTTGGTTGATGTTAGATGATGATAACTTAGAGTTGTGCATCATTGGATTGTTGAAAAATTGATTAGATCAAATTTCCCCAAATCCCTTACCTTGGCCAAATAATAACCCTAGTTTAACTCATGGTAATTTTTTAATTAGACACTTGGATGTGTTAAAGGCATGAAATAAATGTTGAATGTTGATTTAATTGTATTGATTTCAAATTGAATGTTAATTTCTTGTCAATTACAGTGAATAAGCATGTTGTTGGAGACTTGATTTTGCTTCAATTTGTATTGGACATAGATTGGAATGATTAAGCATGATTAATTAGATTAATTAATATTTTGGAAATGTTAGATTAATTAATTAGCTGTGTTAATTACATTTAAATTGAATTAATGTGATATTTGGAATATTGTATTAATTTAAATTAGTCTCTAAAATATTAATTGGGCTAATTTGGTTATATTTGGATTAATGGGCTTGGTTGGACCAAGTTTGGTTTTGGACAATTGGGTTGGATCCAATTGGGCCTAAACTATTTCCATAAAGTCCAAAATATGACTTTTATGCCTTTAATAATTTAATTGGGCCTAATGGGCCAAAATTAATTTTTGGCATATGGTGATTCCTAAATGGGCCAATGCATTATGGGTTTGATCCATAATGGCCAAAAGTCCATTCCTAAAGAATTAAATAAAATTCCATTGGACCTAATCGAATTGGCATTGGATGTTCAATGAGCCTTTGAGGCCATTTGGATTTGATTTGGAATCCAAGTCTAAAAAGACATAAATAAAATAAGTGTAATTGTTTAATATGAAATTAAACTTGAATTAGTATTGAATACAATTAAAATTGGATTTAATATTGTAGTTCGATATAATTCAAGAATACTTACTTTGAGTATTTATTTTTAAACGAGTTGGACTCGCGCAAATCAAATCATTGTGTGAATATTGGATGGTCATTAATTGAAGAATTAATTAATTGGATTAGATTGATTGACAACATGCTATGTGTGAATACTTGGATGTATTTGTTGAATAATGTATATCAGATGGATATTAGATGGGTGAGGGCAATTTTAGAAATTGTTGTAAATATGGTATTTATTTGAAATTGGACCTGTGTGTCCAGCATATCACCTCTCATTCTCATTGTATTTCTCTTCTCACCAATTCCCCTCAATGTAAATGAGGTTTCTTATAGTGTTATGTAATTGGGTATAGAAGAATGTTAAGTGCTAGCGGGAGAGAGGAAGATATAGAGATTTATTCTAGGAACAAAATGTGAATATCCATCCGCATATCATTATTAATTTATCGCCCCTTATTATGCTTTTGGAATGCATGTTTAAGGGTGTATGATGAGATATAATCAAAGATAATAAATTGGTTGCCAATTTACGAAAAACGCCCTCACATTTAATATTAAGTGTTTCCTTCCATTGAGTGGTTCTCTCTCAAGATCCAAGATTGGCTTTGATTTGTTGGCCAAAGTCAAGATCATTATCTATCGCAGATGTGTTTGAACCATGAAAGCTTTGTTAACATCGCATGTCTTGGCAGTTGTGACTTGTTGGCCAAAATCAAGGTCACTTATGTACATCGACGTGGATTACAAAGCTTTCCCACTGTCAATGGGTCGCGCTTAACTGGAATCATTAAGCTTGTTGAGCCAAAGCCAAGGCTTAGTTGATTCAGAGGAAACAGGTTAGGAAATATATTGTATATATGTTTTGGACTTGGATGTTCACCTACCAGATCTAGGAATTGGATGGGATCCAATTGATCTTAGAGATCTACATAGTTAAGTTTTATACAGCTTGTTGGCCAAAGTCAAGGTTTTGTATTATTTAACGGGATCCTACCCCACTAGGAAATTAGGTTTCCCGAGTACTCAATGGAGGGTTAGAGGCTCGCCGAAAAATAGTGGGAGGCTAGTATTAAATTTTCAATTTCGTTTAATACTCGTTAAAATGGGCGCTCTCTTATTATTACTTCTCGTTATTGTTTATATTAGTTGGACTAATATTATTTTATTGCTTTCTTTGAACAGTTAGACTGTACTCAACACTACTCCATTTGTAGTTGGTTATATAGTTGGACTATAGTAACCATTGCATTTGAGTGTACCCGAAATATTTGATTGGATAGTTGGACTATAGCAATTAAGATGGCTGGAAAGATTAGCGTTAAGGACATAATCATGGGCGAGAATGTCTTTAACGGCGTAAATTTTCAAGACTGAGAAATGAATCTCAGGATAGTCATGGGAGCTGAGAGTTTCTCTATGTCATAGAGAGACCTCTCGGGCCTGAGCCCGACTTGAGCAGCCAGTAGAGCATGAGCTTTGGAAGACTCATCGTGATGATAACTCTACTGCTCAATCCGTTATGCTTGCTGTAATGACTCCTCAATTTCATCGTCAGAATAATGGATTGGATTCTTATGCGATGATGTTGAAGTTGAAGGATCTTCATAGATCTAATCTTAGATCTCAGGAGTATGATTTGCATAAGAAGCTCTTTCGTTCGCAAATGTTAGAGGGTACATCTATCGAACACTACGTGTCGCAGATGATTGCTGACATCGAACAGCTAGGTCAGCTGGACATTACCTTCGAGGCCGAGACTTCCATAGATTTGATCTTACAGTCTCTACCCGACTGCTGGGGCGGGTTCGTCATGAACTATAATATGATGAACCAAGAGAAAACTCTTGGAAAGTTAATGGCTATGCTAAAAGAGGCAGAGCCAGAGCTTCTGAAAGGCAAGAAGCGCGAGACATATCTTACTTCGACATCCAAGAAGGCCAAGGCTTGGCCGAAGCCTTCTGGGGGTGTGAAGAAAAAGAAAAAGAAGGGCAAGGCTAAATCGTCACAGTCTTTTGGGAAGACAAAGGATAATTCCCAAGACGTCTGCCTACATTGTGGCAAACGGGGTCACTGGAAGCTTGAATGCCGTAAGTACAAGGCGGACTTGGAGGAAGCGAAGGCGGGCAAGGCCCCGGCTTCAGGTATGTTTGTTATTGAAATAAACATGTCCACTACTGGTTTGAAAAATTAGATTTTTGATACTGGATGTGGTACTCACATATGTACCGATGTGCATGATCTGCATATTAGCAGGAGACTGGCTTCAGGTGAGATCGACCTACGAGTCGGAAATGGGACGAGAGTTGTTGTTTTGGCCGTTGGCACCTATGTTTTGGATCTGCCCTCGGGGCATGTACTTACATTAGGTGACTGTTATTTTGTACCTAGTTTGACTAGGAATATCATCTCTGTATCTAGTTTAACACGATGCGGGTATACCTTTGTATTCAGGAACACTGGGTGTTTTGTATATAAAGATGATATTGAAATATGTACAGCAGATGTTAATAATAGTCTTTATATTTTGAATATAAACGATGTATGGGTTTTATTGCGGATATCCGGTAACGCAGCGGAACAGTGGAAAATCAAAATTTTCCGATTTCAAAATTTTTTATCGGATTCATTAAATAAACTTATTTATTTAATTATCCAATAATCAAATTATGAAATAAAACACATTAAATCAAATTCATGTGAAATTACTGAATTACCCTTAAACATAACATTTTGTTTATTTTAATCCGAAATTGTTCGAAACGATTTTGGATAATTCTAAATCACTATATATATGAATTTAACATGTCATACATATTGAAATTCAAATTGCAACAAAAATTCCAAAAATAAACCCCAAAGCTGTGAGCTTCCTTTAGGCACCAAAATGTGCATTTTGCACTTCCATTGTTCTAAACACATGCAAATGAAATCCAATCAACATAAGATTTTATATGTATCATATAAACATCCAAATACACTATATAAATGAAAAGACCCAAATTTGGAAGTGGTCTTAAACCTAATTTTTCAATTTCTTCAAATTGGACAAATTAGACCAAAATGGTTAAATCCAATGTTTCAATCCTGTTTCTTCCATCCAAATCAAGTCTCAACACAATGAAATAACTATAGATCAAATCTAGGTCATTTAAGAGTGGGTCAACAACTCTAGATTAGCAACAAGGTTTTAAAACCATGAAAAGAATGTTTACTACTTCATTAGCAACATTCTTCCAACTTCATACATGCATAACACCTTCATCAAACTTTCAACCATCAAAAGTACAAAGAATAAAGAATAGAAAAACTCAAGAACATCACAAGATGTTGCCAAGAACAAGAGGAATATTTTTCTCTCTAATAGCAAGTTGGAAATACTTACTTAAATCCAAGCTTTCTTTGAATTTTCCTTTTCTCTCTCTCTAACTTCCTTTTCTTTCTTTTAATGGAGTTTTGATAAAGTGTTGAAGATAATAAAACCCTAATAAAAAAATAAAACAATATATACCATTCAATTTGGCCTTGGCCGAATTTGGTATATACCAAATATCAAAATATCTAATTTTGCGTTATTGAAAATCAACTTGCCAACTTGTTAAATAATGATCATTACACTTTAATGATATTTTCAACTTAGTCAACAATTGCAACTTGGTCATTAAAACAAATATCATAAGCTTAAGATATTTATATTTTAATTAATTTAATCATTCAACAATTAATTAATTAATTAATTACAAATATACCATGCTCCCACTGGCCTTCTGATACACACAGGATTCTTCCGAATTCTTGAGAAAACTATACGATCTAATAATCTCGTCGAATCGAAGATTCCAACTTCGTGAAGCTTGTTTAAGTCCATAAATGGACTTCTTAAGCTTACATACCATACCCGAGTTTTCGCTGGATGCAAAACCTTCCGGATGTTCCATATAGATTTCTTCATCAAGAAATCCATTCAGAAAAGCTGTTTTGACATCCATTTGCCAAATCTCGTAGTCATGATACGCAGCTATAGAAAGCAAAATCCGAATAGACTTAAGCATTGCTACTGGTGAAAAAGTTTCATCATAGTCGACGTCAGGTCGCTGCGTGTAACCTTTTGCTACCAGTCGGGCCTTCTAAGTTTCAACCTTACTGTCAAGCCCGCACTTCCTCTTGTAAACCCATTTACAACTGATATGAACAATTCCTTCGGGAAGCGGAACCAAGTCCCAAACTTGATTCTCATGCATTGAGTCTAACTCGGATTTCATGGCACTTTGCCATTTCACGGAGTCGATGTCCAACATCGATTCTCTATAGGTGAAAGGATCAGTCTCTTCAACTAAGAGAACATCTAGACTCTTTTCTTGTATCAAATACAAGCGTTCAGGAGGTCTAGATACCCTTTGTGACCTACAGAGTGTATGCGTTAAAGGTCCTTCATCTTCTTGAATTTCAGGTTCCTCTGTTGGTTCGTTGTTTTCAGGTTGGACTTCATCAAGTTCAACCTGTCTATGATTACCACCTTCTGACAAAAATTCTACTTCTAGAAATTTTGCGAAGAGAGCTATGAACACATTTCGATGCTCGGTATCATAGAACATATATCCCCTCGTATTCGAAGGATATCCGACAAACCTAAACTTTTGCCCTCGAGGTGAAAGCTTATCTTGCTGAGTCACCCTGACATAGGAATGACAACCCCAAACCTTAATGTAACTAAGATTTGGTCTCCTACCGAACCATATCTCATACGGAGTCGTAGGAACAGCTTTTGAAGGAATCTTATTCAAAAGATGTGCAGCTGTTAAAAGAGAGTAGCCCCATAAATAATAGGGCAAATCTGTGAAACTCAACATGGATCGGACCATATCCAATAAAGTCTGATTTCTCCTCTCAGATACCCCCATTGTGCTGTGGAGTACCTGGAGGAGTATATTGAGCGAGAATCCCATTCTCCTTCATATAATCCATGAACTCACCACTCATATATTCACCGCCTCGATCGGATCGAAGGCATTTAATATATTGACCAGTTTGTTTTTCTACTTCATTTCGGAACTCTTTGAACTTTTCAAAGGTTTCCAATTTATGTCGCATCAAATACACATAACCGTACCGTGACAAATCATCGGTAAAGGTAACGAAGTATGAATAACCACTGTGAGCAATCTGACTTAGTGGACCACATACATCAGAATGTACGAGTTCCAGTAAGTTAGTGGCGCGGTGTCCAACACCAGAAAATGGGGCTTTGGTCATCTTACCCTGAATACATGATTCACAAGTTGGATAGGATTCAATGGTAAGATCTGGTATCAAACCATTCATAACCAATTGGGTAAGGCGTTTAACGCCTATGTGACCCAGCCGCATATGCCAAAGTTCAGTATTATTAATTATAGGTAAACTACGTTTATTAACTCCAGTATTTAAAATATCTTTTGAAGTTTGCAATGTATAATGACCATGCTAGTTTGGATAACAAAGGATCTGAATATTACTTTTATCATATAAATACAAAGAACAGTTCTTAATATTAATACAAAAGCCTTATGTATCCAATACAAAAAGTGATATAATATTAGCTACACATCCAGACACAAAATGACAGTCATTTAACAAAAGTGTCTCATTCGGTAATGAGATCTCGCATACTCCTACTGCAACTGCATCCAGAGAGTCTCCACTACTGAATCACAACTGCATCTCTCCGGGCTTCAATCTTCTACTTTCCTTCAGCACCTGCAACGAATTGCAAATGTGAATGGGACAAGCAGAATCTAAAATCCAGTTGGATGTAACGGCTTCACAAGACAAAGATATATCAATAACTGGAAAAATAAATGTACCTGATGTAGATGCTCTCTCCCTCCTCAGTTGGGCTATGTAGTCAGGACAGTTCCTTTTCCAGTGCCCGATTTTGCTGCAGTGATGGCACTTGTCTTTAGAAGCCCTCTTGGGCTTTGCTATCTTTGCCTGTGGTTGAGGACCAAAACCCTTCTTCTTCTTCCCTTTCTTCTTCTTTCCCTTTGATCCAATCTGGGAAGAAGCAGAAAGTGAAGTAGGTCTCGGAGGGCGAGTCGGTACTCCCTTCTTGAGGTCCTCTTCCGCCGTGAGTAACATCCTATGTAGCTCTTGGTAGGTGCAGACAATCCCATTCATGTTGAAATACATCACAAATTGGCGATAAGAAGCTGAGAGCGAACCAAGAATGACACTCCTACCGAGAATGTCATTCAGAATGAGATTATGTTGCCTCATTTGATCGATCAAATCGATCATCTGAAGAACATGTGGGCTAATAGCTTACCTCTCATCCAATCACGCATGGAAAAGTTCCATTGCGACCTTGTGAACAACTACTTGTTCTTGGTTCTCAAACGATTGTCTTAATCGTGTCATCATAACATAAGCATCTGGCATGCCATAGTATTGTTTCTTGAGTCCCGGGGAAAGCGAACTTAAGATGTATAATTTAACTCTTAAATCATCATCCTTCCATGATTGGAAGACTTCGCGTTCTTCCGGAGTAGCATCCTCTGCCACAGCAAGGGGCAGTGGACCCTCAAGAACATATCCCACCTTCTCGGAGTCGAGGACAATCCTCAAATCCAATTCCCAATCGGCGAAGTTATCAGCGCCTTTTAGTTTGTTCGCATTAAGCATACGCGCAAACTGATTTGTGGATGGTGCCGCCATCTCAAATCTATCATATAGATCACGAAAAAAGGTTAGCAGAAATTTAAGCAGTTTCATATAATATCATAAGCATAAACTAGATCATGGATTTTTAATCTAAAAATGTCCCTCCCACTAAATCATGCAATACTGTAATCCCCAAACAGAATACAAAGATTTAATTAAATTAAATACAAATAGTGAAAAGTGGATCTCGTGAATATATTTCAGCTCACAGCAGAGGCACTGTCTCGCCTACATATATTCATCAGGTAGACAACTCATTTGTCAATCACTCACTAGTGACTCCTATGTTTCCGGTCCTGGTCGTTTCTCATTGTCGCTGCTAAGGCAGGCCCACAATGAGACATACCAAGGTTAAAATGTCAATGATAAACTCAAGTTACTTGCGTAACCCTGACAGCTAGGGCACGTTCATGATTCCGCTTTCGCTTGAATTTATCTAGTATCTGATATACATCCGGTATAAATAAATCTCTATCGGCCACACCCTCACAGCAGAGGCACGGTCTCGGATGTAGTCACAGATAAATATTTATAAACCATATTGACAAGACGGACCACATAACATGCATCAAATACATAATTACATTTAAACCTTATTAATTAGGGATTTTTCGCTAACTGTCATACACCCTAAATCTAATCAAATTAGATTATAACATGCATGTATAAAGTCAAGAAAACATGATTAAACATTGAATTAAATGGCTAATCATATTAGGGGGCCTAGAATTAGACTAGCTCTGATACCATTATGTAGGGGTTTTATTGCGGATATCTGGTAAGGCAGCGGAACAGTGGAAAATCAAAATTTTCAGATTGCAAAACATTTTATTGGATTAACTAAATAAACTTATTTATTTAATTATCCAATAATCAAATTATGAAATAAAACACATTAAATCAAATTCATGTGAAATTACCGAATTACCCTTAAACATAACATTTTGTTTATTTTAATCCGAAATTATTCGAAACGATTTTGGATGATTCTAAATCACTACATATATGAATTTAACATGTCATACATATTGAAATTCAAATTGCAACAAAAATTCCAAAAATAAACCCCAAAGCCGTGAGCTTCCTTTAGGCACCAAAGTGTGCATTTTGCACTTTCATTGTTCTAAACACATGCAAATGAAATCCAATCAACATAAGATTTTATATGTATCATATAAACATCCAAATACACCATATAAATGAAAAGCCCCAAATTTGGAAGTGGTCTTAAACCCTAATTTTTCAATTTCTTCAAATTGGACAAATTAGACCAAAATGGTTAAATCCAATGTTTCAATCATGTTTCTTCCATCCAAATCAAGTCTCAACACAATGAAATAACTATAGATCAAATCTAGGTCATTTAAGAGTGGGTCAACAACTCTAGATTAGCAACAAGGTTTTAAAACCATGAAAAGAATGTTTACTACTTCATTAGCAACATTCTTCCAACTTCATACATGCATAACACCTTCATCAAACTTTCAACCATCAAAAGTACAAAGAATAAAGAATAGAAAAACTCAAGAACATCACAAGATGTTGCCAAGAACAAGAGGAATATTTTTCTCTCTAATAGCAAGTTGGAAATACTTACTTAAATCCAAGCTTTCTTTGAATTTTCCTTTTCTTTCTCTCTAACTTCCTTTTCTTTCTTTTAATGGAGTTTTGATAAAGTGTTGAAGATAATAAAACCCTAATCAAAAAATAAAACAATATATACCATTCAATTTGGCCTTGGACGAATTTGGTATATACCAAATATCAAAATATCTAATTTTGCTTTATTGAAAATCAACTTGCCAACTTGTTAAATAATGATCATTACACTTTAATGATATTTTCAACTTAGTCAACAATTGCAACTTGGTCATTAAAACAAATATCATAAGCTTAAGATATTTATATTTTAATTAATTTAATCATTTAACAATTAATTAATTAATTAAATACAAATATATTAAATATATGTATTATATTTACATTAAATATTTAATACATATATATTTTTATGATATTAGTCAAATATCTCAATTTGACAATTAATTAATGTGTATTTGAATTAATCCATTATTAAATACAAATACATAAAAATTAAGGAAATGACCATCGGGTCCCTTCACAAGTATTTTGCGTTAAACCTTTAAACGACTTTATAAATAATCAGTATTATTTATAATTGTTGCCCTAGTGCTCTACGATTATATTTCATTATTGAGACTCTAGATTAAGGCATATCCGTCACGAAATCCAATTTTGTGTCCATAATTTATCCACCCGTAAATTATGACGACCACGGATAAACTCGATGAATCATACAGGTCGAGGTCATGGCAAATGTATAATTCCTCCGTCATAGGTATCCGGATAAATCCCAGAGATATAGATGTAAACATCAAATCTCTATAGGGATTATCCAGTCGACTATTCTATTAGCAATCTCAAAAGGAACATTTAGAACTAACTTCTAAATCGTACCACGGGCCCATGGTTTTTATCTGATTGCTAATCTTATGGACTACCTATGCTCTGATACACAGAACTGACGGATCATATCTTGATACACACAGGACACCATGAGGATCTATCTACACCCAACGAACAGGCGGAGGTCTGATCTTAATAGATCAGTGACGTGACTGCCATCTAAGTGTAGAAGATGTCTCATGTGCCTACAATGGAATCTCAAGTCTAAGAATCACAAGTGCTACTCAACCCGATAAGATTCTTATTGACGTTGGTGTACCATCCATTAAGAATCTTCTATGAGTCGTTCAGTGTTTATCCGCTATAAACACTTACACGTCTATACTAGTCTCCAAGACTTATGGTTCATTGAGAAACCATTGGAATCATATATTCCAGTATACGATATGTTCCGGTCTCAACGGGTTTACTCTACTGACCAAGTAGTGTAAACCTTGACCAGAAACAGTCTGAGAATGACAACGTCATGGTACTACTCAATGTCAGTTGCGACGCTTTTGCAACAGCACCATGACTAATCATTCTAAGGTCATTACGTCTTTTACATATTAAAAGATACATTATATTATAGAAACTGCATATATTATTCAAAATAATAATGTTGTACAGAAGTATTCATAATAACATTGCAGATCCGCTAACGAAAGCTATATCTCAGCAAAAGTTTGAGCGACATATGCATAGTTCAGGTTTTAGATACCTGAGTGATTTACTATAGGCCAAGTGGGAGATTGTTGGACAATTATGACCACAGCATCACTATTTGTAAAAAAATATTATGTTTTTGTACAAATTAACTATGTGACAAAAGGAAATTGCTATTTTATCATTATTGTAATTGGATTACTTGGATATATTTATAATGATAAAAGTCCATATGGTTAAATCGGATTAATAAAATATGAGACAGTATTAATCCATTAACGATTTAATCATTAAATATCCCTAGTCGTAGTATTATCGAAACTGGACATTGATAATGTGGAATAGACTAGTATTACATTTGTGCGCATTATGGAAGCTTAATGGCATAGTTCTCATATATTTAGGTATTGGATACTTATGCAAGTGTAATAAGAGGTTTTGTTAGCCGTTGGACCGGGAACAGTTTCGCTCTGGATAGACCCCCTCGGAATCCCATTGGCAGTATGACTATGTGTCTATGGGAATCTGAATCAGGGTAGGTGTATGTGATCTTTAACCTGGGACTTGCATCGCTATTACTTGTGACAATCAGTTTACTTTGGTAATGGTCGTCTAGAGCTTTAAAAGATTCTGTGTATGCCTCTATTGGGTTTACTGAGAATCGTATTGTATTGGATGCGATGTCAAGATGGGAGTATCACTTCAGTCATATGGAGATGATGGTCACACAAGATACATAACTAGTACTCTTAAAAACTGCAGCTATCGGGAAAGTATGACTAGGTCATGACTTCCCGATTACAGAGACTAGTTACTCGAGATCTGATATATGCTTCGTACGGGGCAGACACAGAGCCAGCCCTAGGCCTAGCATGTGACATCCGATAATGGATCGTATTACGCAATACATAGTATTACTACGCCTGATACAAATTATATTCCTCGGGGAATATTTCTGGAGAATTGGGTAGGCACGGTTCTTTGCTAGAAGCCAACCATATCTTGTAAATCGGTGAGAATGTGGTACGGGATACACACGTGTTCGGAAGTCTGATGATCGTATTTACTGACAACATATCCAGGAATCTCTTGGGTCGCTTCCCAAAGATTCACTAATGACATTTGACTCATATAAAATTAATCTGGAATTAATTGTGGCAAGGATTAATCTGGGATTAAATTCGTACCGAATAGAGAACGCGATTAATTTATAATTAATCGATAAAATAAATTTAATAGTTAATTTGGATTTTTCTATTCAATTTATTTGTTTGGGCTAAAATAATATATTTGATATATTAATTGAAATTGGATTTCAATATGAAATTAAAATTGGATTTTAATTCGAGCGAACGAATTAATTTAGAATTAATTCGTAAGTGACTATCGTAATAAATTTGTGAGGCATAATTATTTAATTGAATTGGATTTAATTATATAGCGACGAAAAATTCATTTATTCGAAATTAAACGAATCCGGGCCCAAGTCTAGTTGTGTATTGGAGAAGCCAACTTAAATTTTGAATTTAAATGAGGTGGGACCCATGACTTACGTCACTTGTCACTAATTGATGGAAGTGGTTGGTATAATAAATTGGATTCATTAATCAACACAACAACCAAGTTTTTGAAACTCACTATTCATTATCTCCCTCTCTTTGCCATTGCTGAATTCTCTCTACTTGGTAAAAAAAAATTTGCTTCAAAATTTTTCAAAAGCTAGCACTTGGAGAGTCAAATGAGGTGTTAGGGAAACTCACCCAAGGCAAAACAACTCAACAAAAGCTTGGAGCTTCATCCAACAAAAGAATTTTTGAAATATCTCCCAAATCAATGTAAGTAATTCCGCAACTTTACTTGGTTAATTCACACGCAAATCATGTTTAGGATCTTGGAAGCACATCTTAGAGACTAATAACCTGAACCCTATTAACTCACCCTTTTTGATAACCTGCTACACACTCTGCTTATGTTCCAACCTGTATTCTAATCATTCACGTAGTTTTATGTGTCAGTGGATAAGCCTAAGGCTCTCTTCCATCCCATCAGCCGTTGGCCTTCTTCTATCTCATCAGCCCTTGGGAGGCTCAAACTTCCATTTAGGGACTGTATGTGAGAATAATACTACAACCCCGGCCTGTATCCCCGGATCGGTGTTTCAAAACGAGAGGAGCCCCTACTTGCTCCTTTTACCAAGTCGGGCCGGTAGAAATGCATTTACTTCCCTCTCATTATCTTCAAAAGAGTCAAGCCAACATTAAGCTCATCAGTCTCTTTAGTTATGGACATGTAGAAACATTGAAAAATAGCTTCCCTTGATGAAAGTCTGAACTGTTATGATTTTCTTATAGCTTGTATCTTCTAATGATCACCTATCTATGTTCATTTGTTTCTGATAAGCTTCATCGGGTGTATATGACCGTACTTTAGTTGGCTTACTCCTAATCTTACTCCCATTGTTACAAGCTCAAAACACATCTCCTGACAATCTCGGGTCGATCTTCATCTACGCCTCGGGTTCAGGTTCTCTGTCTGACTTCTCATCCTAATGACGATCTTGGACATTCATCTGTTAAGTGCTAAAAATTTATTTTACCCTTCTTCTGGCTTTAGCGTTTCTCAGACTAAAAAAATCACCAAACTATGTATGTTATGACAACATGCAATATTTGTGGTTGAAAGGTCAAGTGCTTTCAAAACTTTCAATAACAAGCTCGTGAATGTTATCATAAATTACACAGCAACACGTAGCCAAATGTTGTCATTCCATTTATTAGAAAAAAACGTATAACTAATTCCACAATATTAATTTATTTTCATAAATTTTCATATTAAACTCAATAATGTGTATATACAACTAGACCCGGCCAAGGTTCCGGTTCCGGTTTCGGAACCAGAACCGTATTTGACCAGTTTGGTTAGGGTTCCGACCCTAACCGAACCGGTTGGAACCGCTGGAAACGAACGGTTCCAGCGGTTCCAACTACCCAACGGAAATAATAATAATAATAATATAATAATAATAATAATAATAATAATAATAATAATAATAATAATAATAATAATAATAATTGGGGATTTCCTAAATTACCCCTAATAACATTAATAAAACATCTAATTTTATGGGCATTTTAGGTATCACAAAATATTCTAAAAATGTATAAATAGAGGTCATTTTTCATTATTTCAACACACCAATTTCTCAATTCTCAATTCTCAATTTTCTCAATTCCTACAATTCTCTCATTCTCAATTCTCTCATCCACAATTACAATTCTCTCATTCTCAATTCTCTAATTCCTTAAAATTTCTTAAACAACAAATGGCAAGCTCATCTGAGAACATAATATCAAATGTGCCAACCCAAGAGAGTGGCCCTAGTATCGGTTCACGGAGAAGAAAAGTTAAGTCTCGTTCCTCTGATGTTTTCAAAATTCATTTTCATTTAATCGATACTGATGAAGGTTCAAGAGTAATATGCAACCATTGTGGGGTTTCTTACAAATTTACTAGTGGATACGGCAATATGATCAAGCACCTGGAAAGACATCATGTCGTTGAGCTTGGACTTGATACGACGCAAACTCAAATGGACAGGTACGCATCATCTAGTAGAGGTACGAGTTCTTTAGTTTATTTAAATATTCTGATGCTAAAAATATAGAGGAATTTGCTAAATTAACTTGTATGACACATCTTTCTTTAAGTTTTGGTGAAAAAATTACTTTTACTAATTACGTTCAAAATGCTTTAAATCCTGCTGCTTGTAGAATGACTCGAAATACAACAAAACGTCAAATTTTTAAATTATACAAAGATGGTAAAATTATTTTAAATGAAACATTTAGAGATATTAAAGGTCGTCTTTCTATTTGTTCTGATATTGGGAGTGACCGTTGGCGAACACACTCATACATGAGTGTGACTTGTCATTGAATTGATGCATCATGAAACATGCAAAAATGACTTATTGCATTTAGAGTTTTTTTATGAACAATATACTGCACAAAATATTTATAGAATGATGAAAGTAATTTTTGATGAATATGGTTTATTAGGTAAAATTTTAACAATTGGATTTAATAATGCATTTGCAAATACTGCATCAATCACTAATTTAATATAAATATGCAAAATAAATTTAGGGGGTCAATTTTTTTATGTTCTTTGCACATGTCATATCATTGATTTATGTGTTCAAGATGGTCTGGAAAAATTATCACATTTCATTGATCCTATTAAGAAAGCACTTAATTGTATTTGGTCATATTCTTAAGTTATGAGAGAATGGTCCAAGTTTTGTAAATTAAATGGTATTAAACCGATAAAATTTTCACGAGATGTTCCAACACGTTGGAATTCAACTTATTTTCTTTTATGTCAAGCTTTGCAATACAAAGATGCATTATGTAGTTTTTTTCTCAACATGTTTAACATATAATACTTTTCCTAGTCAATGAGAAATTTGTGATAAAATTTAGAAATTTTAAAAGTTTTTAATGTGCTACAAATATTTTTAGCGGAGTTTATTATCCTACAACACATTTATTTATTCTTGAAAGTTTGAATATTGTTGGTACTCTCGATGAGCAGGTTGAAAGTCCTGATCCTAATGATATTGTTTTGTTTGAAGCTATTAATGTTATGAAACGAAAATAGTTGCATTATTTTAGAGACAATCGTTTACTTTATCTTATTGCTGCTATTTTTTATCCTAAATTTAAATAAGAAGGTTTGAATAGTACTTTACAAACTTACTATGGATATTGAGGAATAATAGATGAAATTGATATTACAAAAATAATAGCTAAAATAAAAATTGATTTAATAGAGTTATTTAATGATATATTAGAAGATATAACTTACAATCAGTATGACAATCTAGTAGTAGCAAACCGTAATGCAATCAAGACTTAGCGCATGTGATCGTTGGTTACTACAACGAAATAAAAAAACATAGGGATAACACGACTAATAACCCGAATTAGATAATTATTTATCTACAAATTTGAGTTTTCAACTGAAAGTTTAGTTAGTAAAAATTTTCAAATCCCTGAATGGTGGAACCGACATCAAAAAGTATATCTTATATTATCAATTATTTCTAATGAGATATTGGCAGCACCTGTTTCCACCGTTGCGGTTGAGCAAGCCTTCAGTATGAGAGACAATATATTGGAAGTCAGACGGTCTTCATTACATCCAAGTACTCTAGAAGCAACAACATGTGTGGATGATTGGACCCGAACTGATCTGAAGCAACAAAAAGATGCCCCTGATGAATTTGAAGACTTGTTCGACAATGCATCTGCAAGTGCAAGCGGAACCGGAGCTGAAGGATTAACAGACACTGATAATGATGATTGATAATTAAAGAATCGTAAAATTATAATGGGAAAATATCTTTAAAATCTAATGGAACTACGTGAGCTTTGATTCCTCTCACCCCGAAGGATATGTAGGCAACTTAAGTTTTTAAAAATTTAAGTTCAAGCTCTTTAATTTAATAAAAAAAATTTATTTTTTAGATAAGAATTTAATTTTTAATTTTATGTAATTATGTAAGTTTATTATATAAATTCAAATTCATAATTTTAAATTAAATTAATTTTTCAATCTTAATTTTTATTTTCAAAAAAAAAAAAAAAAAAACAAACAAACAAACACAATGGAAACGGAACCGAAACGTTCGGTTCCGGTTCCAGTTCTGATTCTGGTTCCGGTTCCACATTAGTGTGGAACCGGAACCGAACCGGAATTAACCGGTCCGGTTCCGGTTCCACGAGAACCGACCGGACCGCCCGCCAGGTCTATATACAACTAGTACCAAAAATATTTTGTACCAAATTTTTCACAAAATTTATAATCTTATCCAACCCAATATTTTAAATTTAACTTCAAAAGTTAAATTACATGCAAAAATTAAAAAAATAAAGAAAGAAAGAAGCAAAAACAGAGTTTACACGATGAAAGAAACTCGAAACTTCTTGTAGTTTTAGTGATAGTAATTCATAAAACGACAATAAGTCGGAGAAAAATGAATCAGAACTCAGAAGCAGAGACTAAAAAAATCTGAAGTAATGGAACAATAACTTGATAATAAATTAAAAAATTCGATCAAGATCCAAATCATCCGAAGTACAACTTAAATAATAAGAAATTAAGCAAACACTATCAGTTCATGAAGCTCACTTTTAATAAAATGTTGAAAATCCAAAACAAAATTTTTTTAAAAAAAATTCCCTGAAATTTATGTTCTCTCTCTTTTAATAAAGGGATCCGATCGAGGATTTCTTTGTTTAAAAGAAACTTGGCCGTCAACTTTGTTATCAGTTTACTGAGCAATCAAATAACTTATTTCCTGCACATATTTCTCTTTGGCATTTTGATTCTATCGATCGTACATGACCGCTCCATCTCTCTGATGAATGAATTAAAAAACGACCTTCTTCAAAGACATGATGGGAACAGCGGCTTAAGCCATTAGGTGTAGGCGCTTTCCAGAGGTTGCTTGGTGGAGAAAATCACGCAAAAAGGAAAGTTCTAAATAAATATAAATTATATTTTGACATTTTTGGTAACCCTGTTATCAATGGTCAAAAAATGGCATACATAGGAAAATTCAACATAGCCTCTAAATTTGAATTTATAATATTATTTTTTTGTGAAAATATGAAATTCATTCATAATAAACACCACAAACGATGTAAATACAAAGTCATATCAGCTCGAAATTAATAATTAGGAAAAAACCTAAGACTCAAGCTTAGTCATAATAAAACCTGACAACATAAAATCCTATGCATCATGTGATCCTATACCTAGTCCAAGAAATCAGATTCACACCTAATTCTAATAAAGCCCTAGAGGAATTACGGATATTGGCCTATTCCAACCTCTCGATGAGAATCGGTGAATATAAATTTTATAACTAGAAAAGAAAAACACAATGCATAAAGTAAATATAAGACCATTACAACAATTGAATAAAAACATTACAAAACAAACAACAATAAATTTGTAGAAAATTCCTCTTCAACTCTTAGATCTATCAGATGAAGTCGTATAAATCCTCTATTTATTGCTGTAAAGACTCATATATCTGCATAAAAATAAAAATAAAATAAAAAAAACACAAAAACCAACATAGATCAGAACTAGTTGGACAAAATAACCACCACATAAAGATGAAATCCTCAATCAAAAGATCAATAAGATAAGAAACATAAAATAAAGAAAAACACATAAAAAAGGAAACGAAAGGGGAGGGTTTTTCTCAAAAGGGGGGAGAGGGGGCGCCTTAAAAGCAGGGGTTGAAAGAAATGGATAAGATGGTAGTAGGAAAAAGGAAGAAAATGAGATCTAGGGTTTTTTCAAAAGGGGGAGAGTGCTTGAGCAATCTTTCTTCTTGTTTTTTTTTGTTTTTTGTTTTTTTTTTCTAAAAGTAAATGCTAAAAAATTCATTAAATTCACATCCCTAGAGATGAAACACCTCTTTACAAAACTGATCCGTATTAATTTCAATTTTACAAAACTCTCCAACAACTAAAGGCATAATAAATTGTTCAGTCAAAGATAACAATCCTGGAAATGGCGTTATAAAATCTGGACAGAACATAAAAACTCTTCTCAGGTTTTTGACATTACAAAGACCTTTCTTAGTCATGTCATAATGTCTCTCTCTCTTACCCTTTGTCTTAGCTTCCCAATTTTCTTGGCAAACCAATTTCTGGGTTTGAATTTTCTTCACCAATAATGTTCAGTTTCATAAAAATCACCATCTGTGAATCATATATTTATTTGATTCTAATGGTGTGCAATCAACATCTCTTGTAACCAAAGAAAAGAAACTGTTTATAATATATATTGAAGAATCAAGAATCATCCTTTGTTCATTCAAAGTGTAGGCTTTCTTTAGAAAAACACCACCATTTTTCTTTTGTATAGTTTTTGCTGACACTAGTTGCTTTTTTTTTTTTAGTTACACCAAACTTACCAAGAAACTTCAAAACTTTAAACCAACAAAAAGGTCAAAAAATATGAAGGGCCAAAGCCAAAGCCAAAACTTATTAACTTCATTCACCAAACTCTTTAATGCACAGCTGCATATACTCAATTTTCTTTCATTTTTTCTATTATTTGGCTTTGGTATAATTTTTGGGATCATTCTTTGTTTCTCTTTGAAAGATTTTTATTTTAATCTTCACATATCACAATTCTCTCTTTCTCCTCCTTCAACATCAATAAATTTAGCAGCAACATCACAGAAGTTGTCAAATTCTAGTCACATCGGGCTTACAGAATTTCTGAAGCCTTGGAATATAACACATGATATGGAAGATGCAGAGCTGCTATGGAGAGCTTCGATGGCTCCTAAGATTCCTGAGAAGCCATTCAAAACAGTTCCAAAAGTTGCTTTCATGTTCCTGACAAAGGGTCCTGTTCTGTTGGCTCCATTGTGGGAGAAATTCTTCAAAGGCCATGAAGGGTTTTATTCAATTTATGTTCATTCAAGTCCATCTTTCAATCAATCTGAGGCAGAACCTGAAGATTCTGTGTTTCACTGCAGAAGAATTCCCAGCAAGGTCAGTATTTTTTTCTGCATATCTTGTTAATGTTCTGCAGCATTAATCTTGCAAATATGGACAAAATGGTTATTTGTACCGTTATATATCCAATGTACGTCTCTTAAGTAATCTGGTAATTTCTTTGAAACAAGATCAACTAACATGTGTTGTATTAGAGGAATTTTATAAGCTGTTATGGATATGGATTATGTCAAATTGATGGAAACAGTAATGTGACTAATGACAATTCTTATTTGCTCCCCTTAATACTAATTAACATATGTTAATATTTGTATAATATGCTTTCTGATGTTCTTCAAAATGACGCAGGAAGTTGAATGGGGAGGTGTTAACATGATAGAAGCCGAGCGCCGGCTACTAGCCAATGCACTTCTAGATTTCCCAAACGAACGTTTTGTTCTCTTATCAGAATCCTGCATTCCTCTCTTCAACTTCTCTATCATTTACTCTTACCTTATGAACTCCACCCAAAGCTTTGTAGAGAACCTAGACTTAAAGGGTCCTGTTGGCCGCGGCCGGTACAGCTTTAGAATGGCTCCAAAGATCAACATTTTTCAATGGAGAAAAGGCTCCCAATGGTTCCAAATGGACAGAGACCTTGCCATTGAAGTAATATCAGACAAAACATATTTCCCCTTATTCCAGAAGTACTGCAGTGGCTCATGCTATGCAGATGAGCATTACTTACCAACATTTGTGCATATGAAATTTGGTGAGAAAAGTGCCAATAGAACATTAACCTGGGTTGATTGGTCATTTGGTGGGCCTCATCCAACAAGGTTTGTAAGATCAGGCATCACTGTTCAGTTATTGCATAAACTGAGAAGTGGAAGCATATGTGAGTTCAATGGAAAAATGACCAGCATTTGTTACTTGTTTGCAAGGAAGTTCTCGCCCAATACTTTGGATAGGCTGATGAGGTATGCACCAACAGTGTTACATTTCGGCTAGTATACATACCCAGCTTCTGAAAATGATTATTATTTTTTATTTCTTTCTCTGTAAGAATTATGCATACAGAACAGAATCAATTTTTTCTTAATTGTTGTCAGTAAAATTTATATAATGATGTGTGTTCAGGAATGTATTTTCTAAAACGCAGTCTTATATATGTAACTCTTGATAATATCATTGACGCTAGTAAATTAATATAGCGCCAAGCAGAATAGAGAAACAAAAGATTAGTTAAGTAGACATTCTTTAATCATTTAAAATTAGGCTGCTGCTTCAATGAGATTAGCTGACAAATTGAATTGTTTTGGGCAAATGGATACTGCAATTATCTTGCCAAAACTTATCATTTCCAGCAATTCTATTGACAACTTTGATTAAACAATTCCCATTCCAGTTTCTGAACAACCCAAACTCAGATTGAAAATAAATCTAAAATTGCATAAAAACTGTTGAGGTGGTATTTTACCCTACCTCTGGCAGGAAGTAATAGCATACCTGACATCAGACAGCCATGAGAGACATGACCTGACCTCAGACATCCATGACCAGATGATAGACATGACCTGACAAAATGACAACCATAAGCATACTACTTGCATGACCTACATATTTTAATAATATTTTATTTTTTTAAAAAAATTTAAAATATTTAACGTCGCTACCTTTCTGAAGTTGGCATCGACAAGACGAATGTCGACGCTAATATTGTTCACATTAATTGGTGTTGCTAAAAGTAAATGATCTTTAGCGTCGGCTTTACTTGTCGACGCAAATGTTCAAATTTCTACATAGTCTACTACCGGGTTCAGCAACGATGACTGGCGACACAAAAAAATATTTTAGCGTCGCATAAGCTACATCGACATTAAAATAATTCCTTGACCAATCTTTATAATCAATTTCCTGCGTCGGCATATTTCGAAGCCAAAACATTTAGCGTCGACGTTGACCTCTTTTAGCGTCGAAGGTTGGTGACGGTAAAAGATCATTTTCTTGTAGTGTTAATATCAAGTTAGTGGAGAGTTAATGAGAAGTTAATACCAAATTAATGGAGTGAGTGATAAGCGGTTAATATATTTATATTTACTGCCCATATATCTTACATTTTGTGGCTCGCTGCGAGCTTAATGAGCGTTTTGAGGAGTTCTTTGTGGTTTTATAGGATGAAATGCAAATGGAATGACATATGGATGAATTGTCGATAAAACGATGTGTTTTTTTGGCATTAAACGCAATGGAAGGCTCATTGGTGCGACAATGAGTCTCCATTGTCGCGCCAATATGCTGAAGAATTGAAGAAGCTCTCTGCCTTTTATTGGTGAGCCAACGGGAGCTCATTGGCGTGCCAATGGTACCTACATAAGTAACTTGTATTATGTCTTCCATTGACGCGCCAATGGTCCTCATTAGCTCGCCAATATGCCCGATTCCTGATTTTATAAGAACTTTAGTTTTTTCAGAAGGAAAGCTCCCAACGCTCCCTATATAAACTTCAGTCCATCCCAAACTCTAAAATATCATACTTTTGGAGACTCGAGAGCAAGAAGAACACCCAGAGCAAGGTGAGAACCAAACTTTAGTCAAA